>JADRCH010000100.1:4480947-4523522 GCA_019843965.1 Rhynchomys soricoides | reverse complement strand
CACACATGTGCCCCTGCACACACATGTGCCCCTGCACACACATGTGCACTTGCACACATATCAACAAGCATACCCAGAACAAACCTGAAGCTTTAGTTTAGTCAGTAGAGCACTTGTCTAACATTTGTGAAGTCCTGAGTTTGATCCCCAACACAAATCCTAGGCATGATGGTCTACGGCTGTAATCTCAGCACTTGGGCAGTGTAGACTGGGAAATCAGAAATTCAAGGCCAGCCTTGGCTACATATAGGATTGAAGACCTAGAGACCCTAGGAAAACAGAGGGATGGAGGGAGTGGCAGGGAGGGGGAGGAAAGAAAGGAACAAATTTCAGGTATGCTGGCACAGCTCTATGATCTCAGAAGGCTGAGGCAGGGGAATCCTGAGTTTAAGGCTATCTTGAAAAACATAACAAATCCCTGCCTCAAAATAGAACAAAATAGCCGGGCAGTGGTGGCGCACGCCTTTAATCCCAGCACTTGGGAGGCAGAGGCAGGCGGATTTCTGAGTTCGAGGCCAGCCTGGTCTACAGAGTGAGTTCCAGGACATCCAGGGCTACACAGAGTAACCCTGCCTCAAAAAAACAAACAAACAAAAACAAAACAAAAACAAACAACAAAAACAACAACAACAAAAAAATTGGACAAAATAAATCAGGTGGGAGGAGGTTGAAGTCAGACCAGCATGCCGCAGCAGGAATGCAGATTTTGGCTCTGGCTTATTTTGTTCTTTTATTCTGTAATGACTAAATACGTTGGTTTTTTTTTTTTTTTTTTCCCTAGTAAGGAGAAAAAAATTAATTAATTTAATTCTTAAATTGCATTGTACTTTAAGAATTAGAGGGTAAGGAGGAGGAAGAAAACAGAAGGGGCGGGGGCAAGGAGAAGCAGCAATTAGACAATTAAAGAGTTACAGGATTAAAAAATACCTTCACCTCAAATAGAGCACGGATTTCTCCCACCCACCCCACATGGAAACAACATAAAGACTCTTCATCCAGGGCGAAACCTAGGAAACCGAATTCTGGGAAAACAGATGTTCCCAGAGTCCACTGTAGACACAAACCTCATCTCAGAGCCTTGCAGTAGGAAACCCAGGCTCCCTCCCTTGAGTGGGGACAAAGGACCTGTGGGATTGGTTGGTTTGTCCAGGGCTGGAGATGGGGCTCCTCCTGACCCTATGGAATCATTACTGTCCCTTGCTCATGTCTTGGAGACTTCCAGTTCAAGCAGGGCTGCCCAGAGGTCTTCCGTTGAGTGGGGAACTGGACCATGGAGAAACAGAATGTCCCCGGGAAGAAGCTGGAGAATCACTGGCTCACCCTGTGGCTGGGGTACAAGCAAGATTGGTCTCTGGAAAGAGAAATGCAAAGAGATGTGGAATGGAACAGAGGCCAGAGGCAAAGAACGCTGAGCAGCAGCCCAGGCTGGACAGGAAGGCCAGCTGTGCCCCACCCACACCCTCTGAGTATTGCTATTATCTTGAGTTCTCCTTTTGTTAAAGGTGCATTGAGCTCGGCCTGTGGAACTACGGGCAAAAGAATACACACTTCCGTGAACAGCAGTGACTGCTCACCCAAGGGATCTAGGTTCAGTTCCCAGCACCCACACGGACGGACGCTCACAACCACAGGTAACCCCAGTCCCCAGGGGTCTGGGAGGTTTGTCTTCAAGTATTTATCATGATTATATCCTCTGTGTCTCCCTCTCTCCCTTTCTCCTTCCCCTCTCCTTTTCCCTCTCTGCCCTCTTTCTTTCTGTTGCTTTCTCCCCCTCTGTCTCTGTCTCTCTCTGTGGCTCTGTGTAATGTCTCTGTTCTCTCTCTCTCCGCCCCCCCCCGTGTGTGTGTGTGTGTGTGTGTGTGTATGTGCACCCATAAGCTCGGCATGTACTTTTCAACAGACTCTCACTCCACTCCCCAGGCTCCAACTCACAGCAATCCCCTTGCCTCTGTGTTTCATGCCCAGTCCAATCATAATACTTTTTTTTTTTCTAAGAAGCCAACTATAATCAGAGCACTCTGGAGCTGAGGCAGGAGGATTACAACTTTGAGGCTACAACTCCAGGTCCAGCATTGAGGGCTTCAAGCTCCTCCAGTCATGTCTTCCTGCCATGATAATCTGTGCTCTCAAACCATGACCCAAACTAACCTTCTCCTTCCTTAAGTGGCTTTGCTAGGCATTTTGTCCCTGCTTTAAGAAAAGTAAATAATACACACACCCAGCCTCAGCAGGTCTGAAGCTCATATACCAACTTGTGAGCCGTGACCCATAGATACATAGCAAGCCACTAAAGTTGGAGCTGATTTGTTACACAGCAAGAGCTAATTCTAAATATCATAATCCTAGGTAGAAACACTCCATGCTGAAAAGATCTGCCCTCATTTTACAAATTATGCTATGAAGAAGTATAACTCAAAGAAAAACAACCATAGATATTTATTTCTCTGACCTTTAACAAATAAATTATGAAGCAAATTTAGCCACTGAAATTTCAAAAGAAACTAATGGGGGCGAGGTCTAACCTCATCAAATATTAAGATGTATCAGAACAGGGTCTAGACAGATGGCTCCGTGGTTATGGTTCTTCTTGCGGAGAACGGAGCTTTGAATCCCAGCACCCACATGGTCACAACGATGGTAATTCTAGTTCCAGGGGATCTGATGTACTCTGCTGGCCTCTATGGACAGACAGACATGAAGGCAAAACACCCATACTCATAAAAATAAATAAATAAAGCAAAGTAAAGTACCAAAATTTTAGAAAAGTCACACTCTGAGATGCTGGAGAGGGGAGAACTTAATGAATTACAACAGAAACAACCGCTGCACAATGAAAAGCAGACAGCCAGACGAACAGACAAATGAACAGGGCTGAGGTGTCACTCAGAGGTAAAGCTCCTGCCTAACGTGTACAGGCCTTGGGTTCTATCTCCAAAGTAGGAGTGACAAAGAATGGTCACACTTTCTCTAACAAGGTCATACTTCTAATGCCTTTAAATACTGCCACCCCCTGGCATTCAAATCTATGGTCCCATGGGGGTTGTTATCATTCAAACTGCCATAAAAAAAACTCTTACTGCTGAGCCATCTCACTAACCCATACATACACATGCGGGGACGCACACATACACACACAAACATATACATGGCATATACTGTGTGTCTCTGTGTATGTCTATGTGTGTGTGTGTGTCTGTGTGTGTCTGTGTGTGTGTCTGTGTGTGTGTCTGTGTGTGTGTGTCTGTGTGTGTGTCTGTCTGTGTGTCTCTGTGTATGTCTATGTGTGTGTGTGTGTCTGTGTGTGTGTGTGTCTGTGTGTGTGTCTGTGTGTGTCTGTGTGTGTGTGTCTGTGTGTGTGTCTGTGTGTGTCTGTGTGTGTCTGTGTGTGTCTGTGTGTGTATCTGTGTGTGTCTGTGTGTGTCTGTGTGTGTGTGTTAAATCATCACAGGGTTGTGACCTTCCTAATGTGGGTACAGGTAATCAAACTTGGACCATCTGCAACAGCAGCAAGTGCTTCTAACCTCTGAGCCCTCTCTCTAATCCCAAAATGATGCTTTCATGCCACCTTAGCTACTAAAATAATATCCAAACAGATTAACAACCCCAATGCAATTTACAAAACTCTTTTTGTTTATTTGCAGCAACCCTCCTACTGCAGCCTCGCATAGGCCAATATGACATGAAAGCACCCCTCCACTCGGCTAATAGGCTCTAAAAATACCAGGGGAAAAACTGTACAGGAATCAAGTATCCATGGCCCTAGGAATAGTAGACCCTTCTATAAGCAGAGTGAATCTGGAAGCTACCAAGACACAATGCAGAATCGTATTTCACAAACATGAGGAGTTCACCACAGGAAGAAAACAACAACCATTAACAATGTTCACAGACCAGGAACACCTTGGGGGAAACGTTTATACCATACCGAGTAGCAGGAACCAAGGGCTCACCTGGACTGGCTTACTTAACTCAAAATTGAATAGTTAAAAAAAAAAAGTCATCTGTCTCAGAGACCCAAGAAAGACAGCAGACAATGGCAGCGAGCTCACACTGCGTGGTGGTAATGGGGCGTTTGAAATTTGCCAGTGATCTGTGAAGGAAATACAAAGTAACATTTGATACCACTGCCTTCCCTGTCCTTCTGCCTCTCACTGGCACAAATCAATGACTGACGCATGGCTGAGCACCAAGCCTGGCCAACAGTGCCCCCTTCTGGATCCTGTGGCTGCCCAGGAATTTGACAGGGTAAGACAGGAGCTCTGCGCTCAGCTTCTCTTGGAATGTTAAGTGTGACCCTTAAAAGTCAGAGATAAAGCTAGGTGGGAGGCTGAAGCAGGAGGATTACACAGCAAGATCTTATCTGAAACCCGAACACACACACACACACACACACATCGGATGTGGCTTCCTAACCAGCAATGAAGAAATGGTCAAGGAAAGGAAGGTTCATCTGTTCCAAAAGCATCCACTCGGGGGCCAGCTTGACAAGCTGGATGCTGCCCAGACAAGGGGTGTCCACTCATTGTTTCTGGTGGATTGTTTCCCTGAAAACACACATATGTACATGCACACATACTCAGAGAGAGGGTAAGGCGAGGCCAGGCTCCTTGAGTTGGAAGCCACCCATAAAGAAAGGTGCTGGCAAAGAGAGGAAGGCTCTTAATGCCCAGTGCAGTTCTATAAGGATTGAAATGTTTACAGGGCATAGACAACTGATGTAAGTCCAAAGCCAGGAGGAAAATCAGTGTAAAGCTGAATGCATACCTGTGCTCTGATATGGGATGGATTTAGAGACCTGTCTGGGTGTGCTCCTTGAATAGCTCCTTAGCCCCTTGCTGCTTTTTCATCCAGAAGCCACTCAGGAGCCGTCCCCAGTGAACAACATGGCTCTAATGTCTAGTACTAGATCTAACGAAGCTATAAATGCTGATGTCACTGGTGTTGGGCTGATCTGGTGACATCTTTGTCTTAGAGAGGACACTTGGAACAAATGGGTAGAAGGAAAGAAAAGCCAGGTGGGTGGGTGGGGGAGCACCCTCATAGAGGCAGGGGGAGGGGGAATAGGGAAGGGAGTTTCCAAAGGGAAGACCTGGAAAGGGGAAAGCATTTGAAATGTAAATAAAGTATCAAAAAGAAAGGAAGGAAGGAAGGAAGGCAGGCAGGCAGGCAGGCCAGGTGTAGGCCCCTATTAGTGGGCATTGTTCTATTAAAGCCCCACCAATCTGGGGGAGTATTTTGTCTCCACTCCTGGTTTCTTTTATACCCACTCCCGCCCCAGCTTCTTTAAACTCTACCTAGATGCCCCTCATGAGTCCCCTTGGAAATGGCTCTGGGCTGTGTTTCTTAAAATCTTTATGAACTTGACTTCAGACCTATTCCATTCCTCCAAGAGAATTGAAACCAGGCCCAGCTGGGATAGCATTGCCAACATGGCTGTATCAGCACAGCATATCCTATAGTATTCTCAGCTGTCCCAAGGAGCAGCCTCTTTTCTGAAGACCCAGTATACAGATATGAAAACTGAGGCAGGTAAAGAACTAACTGTGCCCTGCATGTCCTCACTCAGCCCTGGCTCTTGTCACCGTCATCCGAATTGCTGCTGTGGCTGTTGCCTCCCATCCTGGGAGCCACTGAGGACAGGGGGCTCCTCCGCACATCCTTCAGCCCTGGCAAAAGGTGAAGATGTCAAACGAGGGTAGAGGAGACTGAAGAAGAGGCAATGGGGAGCAGGAACGGGAAGGAAATTTAAGGTGGAATGAGAAGGTGACGCTTCTGGGTCTTGGATTCTCAGAATGATCTGCAATAGAGGCAAGGAAGAGCTGTACTGAAGTAAAGACAGGAACAAGAAAGGGTCAAGCAAGAGGTGACCACACTTATGAAGGACCTTTATCTCAGTGTTGTTCCCAAAGGAATGCTGTTTGTACAGTCCCTGGAGCAAATCCTTCTGAGGACTGGGCCCAGATGACAGTTCAGGCTCACTCTTGGTTGCCTAGGTGCACCCTGGGACCCAGAATCTTCTATTCTGCAGGCCTCCTGTAGCCCTGGGATCCAAAGTAGGCTCCATGGTGGAAGCATCATTCTGGGCCACTTGTCCTGTTACCTTAACATGCACCCCCACAGCCCGCCTATTTTCAGGGTTCTCCCACCAGCATGACTCTGCTGGCCTGCATCCCAGCCTCTTCTCACTCTCAGGCCTTGAGTTGAAGGACTACATCCTAGATAAGCCTTAATATGCCCCCTCAGCAACCTTCCTCTGCTCCCAGAACTCCGGGCAGACTAGGAACAGTCTGTGCACACTGAGCTTCCCAGTCTCACAGCAGCAAGTCAGCATCAGAGTCTGATAGGGAGGTGCCCTGCCTGGTACCAAGCCCCTCGCCTCGCCATGCCTCCTCTGGAATATTCCTGCTTTACCTAATTTACCCTTTCTCGATAGCACTGAACAGGGAGGGGCCTCCCGAAAGCTGAGGCATCTGGGGCTGGGGTTTGCTTTTATTTGTTTGTTTTGTTACCCTGAAGAACCAGACTAGTTTCGCGTAGCTTTAGCCCCTCAGATGCTCTATCTTGGGCCTATAAAAAAGATTTCTTCCCTACAAATAGTCCACAACCAAAAAAATAAATAAATAAAAAATATGGACTGCTACCAACATCATACTCTGCCGTATCACATCCAATTCATCTGAAGACTCTGTCCATCCCTCCCTCTCTGGGGAAAAGAATGGGGAACATTGCTTTTAGGCTTCCAAGATCTCTCTGTAATCTGCCCTAGAGAGAACAAAGAGGCTTGAGTTATTAACTCTGTTTTATACTCAAAGCAAACATGTCTCTTAGAGATTAAATGGCTTGCCTGTGTCCCTGGGCTGGAAGGGCCTCGGGAAACACAGCCAAGTTGCCCACTCTTGTCTCTAGACACCCAGTTCTCCCCACCACTCCATTCTGCCTGCGAAAGCACTTTTACTGCCGTCTGTCGACGGCACAGTAATTCAGACCAAATGCAAACCAACCCCTCAGGACCTCGAAAATAGAGACGGCCTCTACGATTTATCCGAATAGGTTTGAAATGATTGAAAATCGGTGGTATCCACTGAGGACCCAAACAAAAAAAAAAAAAAAAAAAAAGCCAGCCTGAGAGCAATCATCCTGGCAATAGATGCTCCTAGAGAAAATGACTATAAAGGGACATAGCCCACCAGATCTCTTGATTTCGGCTCCGGAAACTGGTGTTCTTTCTAAGTGAGTCCGTGTTATCTTTCTGGCTCAGAGATGAGAAAAGCTAGGCACTGGGAAGAACCTAGCCCTTGCTGAAAAAAAAAAAAAAAAATCCATTCTGTACGGTCAGCTGCCTGGTGGTCACTCCCATCCCTAGAGGATACTGGTCACTATCCAAATGACCCCTCTACTTGGAAGGCTTCAGCTCATCAGGGTCTGGACAATGTTGCTAGTATAGAAAGGCTTTCCCCCTTAAGCTCTGGTTGAGACTACGTACAATGGGAGACCTGAGTGTACCAGAGACGCCCCCTCAGAGGGGCTTTGGACTTCTGAAAAGACCAGGTTATCTGGGCAGGCTTGTGACCTTCTGGGTAGACACAGAGTGACTGTACCCTAGGGAAAGAGCAGGTCTTCACTGCTTTTTAAAAGAAAAAGAAAGAGAGCAGGACCCAAGACAGGTATCCAGAGTTTCTTTCTCACCAAGAGAGTACGAAGAGATGTAGGAGGCAAAAGACTCTCAAGGGGTTTCACCGGACATCTCCATTCTCTGCCTTTGAGCTCTGCATCAATCACAGAACCAACAGGGCTAGGATGTAGCTCAGTTGGCAGAGTGTTTGCCTAGTTAATTCAGGAACCCCTCAGTCTGATCCTCAGCACAGCATCAAGTGTGGTGATAACCTGCCTATAACCCCAGAATTCAGGAGACAGACGCAGGAGGATCAGGAGTTCAAGGTCATCCTCAACTAGTTCAACTAGAGCAAGTTCAAGGCTGAGCAACACAAGCTCATCTCAAAATAACAAACAGGAAAGGGACAAACCCTTGCCCCTACTCACCAGCCAAGGACAAAGGGGGACCTAAATTCATGACACACATACTGCTGTCACAGTAGGACAGCAGACCTCAATAGCATTGTGGGCCACAGAAACTGTGGCGAGCCTTATTGATTCATAAAACTGGAAAAAGTACATGAGAAACCCAGCATCGGGTGGATTAAGTCTGCAAAGATGTCAGCTCCACTGACAAGACCCAGACTACCCAGAATGTGATGTGTTCCCCCAGACTCAAAGGGTAAAACCTACAATGTTTATGTGCCTATATTTGGAGGTAGAACTTTTAAGGAGGTAAAGATAATACTTTATTATTATTATTATTATTATTATTATTATTATTATATTTTGTTGTTGTTGTTTGGGTTTTTTATTTTGAGACAGGGTTTCTCTGTGTAGCCCTGGCTGTCCTGGAACTCACTCTGTAGACCAGGCTGGCCTCAAACTCAGAGATCCACTTGCCTCTGCCTCCCAAGTGCTGGGATTAAAGGTACCACCACCATACCTAGTTGATTTTCCAGTTTTTATTTGCAGTGTTGGTGATGAAACTCAGGGCCTTACACATGCTATAGGCAAATGCTCTACCACAGTGCTATATCCAGACCTTGGTGTTTTGAAACAGGGTCCCACGATGTAGCTTAGGCTTGCCTTCAAGTGTAGCTTTGAACTCATGATCCTCCTGCCTCAGCCTTCTGCACACTACAATTGCAGCTGTGTGCCAGCACACCCTAATAGGACTGGCTTCATTACACTATGAGGCGCTACCAAGGAGCTGGGAAGATGGCTCTGTGAGTAAAAGCTGAACATGGCAACACAAACCTGGGACTTCAGAGCTGAGGGGTATACACAGGAAGGTCTCAGGAGTTTGCTGGCCATCCCAGGGAGCTTCTAGTTCAATAAGGGAAAAAAACACAACACAACAAAACAAACCCAAGAGGTCTAGAAAGGCAACATCTGGAACCTGTCAGCATCTGGAACAACTTCTGACACATACTAGGCACCTTCTTCATATTTGTAGAAGGTATGAGACTGATCCCATACGGTGTTTGACTCTGAGCTCGCACTATCTTTAATGTGCTGGTGTATTTACCCTGATTAGTGATCTGTGGTCGCAAAGCCCAAGGTAATTTGCATGTATCACCGGAAATTACAACATTACAGCTTAACAACCCCATCTGAAGCACAAAATGGTTATAATTCGCCCCAGGAGACTGAAGCCCGAAGGTCACATGGCTCTTTTCATGCCAGGCAGGCAGGCGCTCCAGCCAGGTACCCTGGCTGGCCCTTGCTAAGGGAAACAAACACTCCATAGTCCAGGAGCATGCTGGGATGTAAGTCCAATGGCTAGCCTTCTTTGGCTGAGGTCACCTTCCTTTCTACATGCAGGTGACAATAAGGGCCAACCTTGGGACTGGATGGAGATGCAGGCAGCTTAGAGTCAGTCAGAGCTCTTTCTAGCAAGCACAATGACCTGGGTTCAATCTCCCCCATTGAAAGCAATGCCAACTTGAGGAGCATGTGCAAATTAAATTCATTGAAGACAAAGCACTGGAGACACTATAAGACACAATGATGCTATCAAAGCAGCTCCAACACAAAACAAGGTGGCACCAGGCATTGTTGGCACACACCTTTAATCCCAGCACTTGGGAGGCAGAAGAGACAGGCGGATTTCTGAGTTCGAGGCCAGCCTGGTCTACCAAATGAGTACCAGGACAACCAGGGCTACACAGAGAAACCCTGTCTTGAAAAACCAAAAAAGAAAGAAAGAAAGAAAGAAAGAAACAAAGAAAGAAACAAAGAAAGACCAAAAACAAAACAAAACAAGGTGGCTGCAGCCATGTCCACCATGCTGCTCTGGTCAGAGAGCAGAAGGGATTTGACGTGGGCACACATGGGAAAATTATCCTAAAACTCCACTGTCAGTCCTCCAAATTAATGTAACCTACTTTTGTAGCATCCCTGAGCACTGCAGAAAATATTTCCTGTATTTTTAAATTTTCTAATTTTTCCTATATAAAGTCTTGCTCTGTAGTTGACCTGAAAAAAAGCTCACAACGTAGCCCAGGCTGGCCTCCAATTCATATGTGATCTTCCCTGCTCAGTTTCCCTGGTGCTAGGGTTACAGGTGTGAGCCACACATGAAGTCTATCTTCTATTTATTTGGGTTTGTTTGTTTGTTTAAGTAGGCTGGGTGTGTTAGAGCAGATCTTTAATTCCAGCTCTTGGGAAGCTAAGGTAGGAAAACTGAATCTAAGGCTACCCTGGGCAATATAGTAAGATCTGAGATCATTCTAGAACTTTAAATGAAATTTCAAGACGTTTTTCTCCATTCACCCTTGTACCTGAGACCAATTGCTCCATGGAAGAAAAGAGACAAATGCCAGGGAACGTCTTATATTGAGAATGAAGAGACATGAGCCTTCACTATCACTGCATGTATTCAACCCACACCCTGCACCACTGGGGGGGGGGGGGAGAGGGAGAGAGAGGAGAGCTCTTCACAGGTTCCCTGTAAATCGGCACTCAAGTAATCTGTAGCCCTGCTCACTTCAATAGAAAGTGATTCACTTGGTTTCAGATTTAAATATTTATTCCCCCAACACAAAACAATGTTGAGCATGCATGTCCCCTAACATCCCAGCCATCTGGCCTTGGTGATGTCTGCAGATGAAAGGACCAGCTGGGATTCCAGCTTCATGGGGTACTGAGTCTTCCTGTAGAGGGGGGTGTGCCAGACAGACATGTCAGACCTCCCTGTTCAAGAAGAGTGGTTTTCTTTTTCTGGTCCCATAGTTAGCACTTAGAGGACTTTCAAAGGGGGCTTCTTCATACCCCATGTGGGAGGAAGCCTCCCTCTCTTGGCCTTATGAAGTGATGTCAGTGATTCGTGTGGGACAAGATTAAAGGGGCATTGTGAGATTCAGACCCATGCTGCCCCCAGGCTGTACGAGGCAACCCCTCCGCTTGTGGCATAAGCCTCCAGAGCCCATGGTACCTCAGGCTTGGGGCAGAATTCTCTGTCAAGGTGTCAGTTGTCACCAGGCCGACAGGGCCTGTACCCACTGTGCGGTATGGACTGACCGCGACACTGTACCTGTAGTCACAACTGCCTGCTTAAAACTGGACAGCTCAGGGCTGTGTGTGTGTGTGTGTGTGTGTGTGTGTGCCTCCTGCAGCATTACCAGCATGGTCAGCCTGGTAGGTTGTCCGGAGGACCATAGCATGGCCCTACATTACACCGCTGGCAATCATCAAGGAAGTGACATGGATGCTTTTAAACTTCGCATGGAGGCTAAAATTATCCCACTAATCACAGCTTCTATAAATCAGCTTCTGGTGTCTCCAGAGCATAAGGGAGGTGTTGGAATGAACAGAGCTGATGCCATTAAAACGGACTGCTAGATACAGTCGACGGACTCTCAAGTTAGGGATAGACTCTCAGGGAAAGGGGAGAGTAGGTGAGGGACCCCCAAGACTGTCCCTCACTGATGCTTCCCAGGGCTCCACACATGGGAACAGATGGCGGCCCACTTTCAGATGCTGTAACAAACCATAATTCACCTCACTGGTTCTGTGGGCTGCTCGGACCACAAAAACAGATCTCCTTTATTTTCCCCAGATTTACAACCAAGCCATGATAAGCAGAGATCTTCCGCTTGGTCACGTGACTCTAGGGACAGGCATCAGGGAAAAGCCCCATGTCTGTTCAGCAAGGGAGAGGGCTGCACTGCCAAGCCAGATCTTCCTCTCTTCCTTCCAGAATGTTCGAGGGTCTCTGCACTAGTCGCTGGGGATTGTTTTGGTTTTGCTTTCAAAAAACTTCAAGGTCATTTCACAAAATGTGGAAATCAAATCCAAACCCAAGGCAAATCTTCTTCTACACGCTAAGTCCCGGGGCTTTGGGAATAATGAGAGCTTTTGCATTCTAGCAGAAGCTTCTAAGTCCCCACCATCACAGCAAGACTGTGTCCTGCGGTCACGCATAGGCTCCTAAACCAACAACAACTTAAAACAAGGGGTGTTCCTTAATCTGTTTAAGTGAGACATTGATCAGCTGGTCAGACCGTGTTTTCAAAGCCAGGGATAATGAACAAATGTGTCAGACGCTCAGCTGGGTCCCTTCCTCTCTCTCCAGTCTTCCCCTCCCCTCAGACCCATTCTGCAGGTGGGGAAGAAGGCTGTCAGACACACAGCTTAACCTGCCCTGGCCGGATGAGGATGAGGACCCCTTCTGATGGAAGCTTGGGTCGGGGTGGCTTTAAAGACCAATCACACCAGCTATCTGGATAGCGTTCTCTCTATTACTTCAACTTCCTGGTCCTCAACAGCCACCACGTAATGAAGTGGTACAAGAATCTGTCTGTTTCTACCTCACACATATACACACATACATAAACATACGTATGCATATATGTGAAAATGTCCTACTAGCGGGCATGGTGGCTCATGCATCTAACCCTAGCACTTAACAGGCTAAGGTGAAACTGCAGCAATTAAAGGCCATTCTGTCCTCAGAAAAGCAAAACAAAGCCTCTGGGTTCAAAGTTCAAAGGTCAATAAAACACAGGCTGATCAAAGAACATAATTAGGATACACGCTCCCTAATAATTAGGATGACCGCTTGATCGGCAGTAGTTTTCAAACTGAACCCCACCCCCATCCATGAGGCTACAAAGAATAACTACACATTCTCCAGGAAAAAGGTAGACATCTGTGGACCCCAATCTTACCCCCTTTCATATACACATGGACCTCTCATCCCTCAACTCCTTCCAACCAGGGCCCCCCATGGCCCAAGTGGCCAAGGATGCATAGCAAATGGGAAGATGTGGCAGGATATGTGGGAAGGTGCTGAGGTAGCGAAGGAGAGGGGAAAGCCAGGACCTGCTCTACCACTTACTGTTCAATGGCCCCAAGCCTCCAAATTCCTACCTGCAAAACAAGTCACCAGGCATGGCGACACACATAACTTCAGCAGTAGAAGCAGGCAGATAGCTGTAAGTTATAGGATAGCCTGGTCTACGTAATGAGTTCCAAAATAGCCAGAGCTACAATGTGAAACCCAGTCCGTAGATAGATAGATAGATAGATAGATAGGTAGATAGACAGACAGACAGAGTAAAGGGGGCTAACGTGGACCTGAGATGTGTGTGGAAGGCTGACTGTAGAAAATACTAGACCCTTGTTAGGGAAATGCTTATTATTACTCTTTACTAGACTGCTTAGCACAGTACATTAATTCCTATGTCCCCCTGAGGTAGCTACATTCATCCCCACAGTCACTTGTTCTTGCTGAGCTTCTGCTTAGGTTCCATCCGGATCCATAAGAACAAGCTAGGTTCCTCGAGGCATCTTGATTTATCCAAACTCAAGGACCAGGAGCTTTGAGACCAGAGTCTCCATAATAGCTCTTGACTTTAACTCTGTGCTTTCATTTGCTCAGCTTTGAAATGGGCAGGATGCAGGGGCATGAGACAGAAAGTGCTCACACAAGTCACGGGCCCACACCTTACCCACATACATGCACAACTTTCCAACACTGTGTTTCAAAGTTCCACTAAAGAAAATTAGCAGGCCCCAATAACACTCACTCTCTCTCTCTCTCTCTCTCTCTCTCTCTCTCTCTCTCTCTCTCCCCCTCCCTCCCTCCCTCCCTCCCTCCCTCCCTCTGCTCTGTGACCCCATCTGGCCCTACCTGACACCAACAGCCAGCTCCAACAGAGGTTTGAACCCCACAGCTGCCTGGGGTATGCAGAGGAGGGCAGACTATCATTAGGTCAACCTTGCTGACTTTTCCTCTTTACTCCAGACGTTTATCATACTTATTTCCTGTGAGCAGGGCTGGTGCTATAGCACTTCACAGGGGACTCCAGGCATGGAGACTGGGGGCAGGGCAGGTCTCTCTCTACCTCGGATCTGCCCTAAGCCAGGCAAGGCATAGCTGGCTCTAGGCTCTTCATTCGAATACCTCCAACTTACTGGCAACTTCTCACCAGGTGTTCTTGGGGAGGAACCCCCCTCGATTTCCCCTCTCCCTATCTCTAGCTATAAATCTCTTCCCAGACCAGGAAAATGAAGATTCTCTTTAAAAGATTCCCTGGTATAGCAAGCTGGAGGGCAGGTCAAGGGAACATGGGAGTATATTGTAAATGAGAGGGTAATCTCTGGGTAGAATGTTACAGGGATGCCCTCTCAGGCTCCTCTCTACCCAACAGTACCCCCATCCAGTAACACAACTGTTACCAAAGTTGGGTGCCCAGCCGCCCATGCCCTCTCATCCTGGAAGTCTGGCATCTAAAGAGACGGTATATTAAAAAGCCATTCCAAGATGCATCTAGAATTGGCCAGCTTCTTGGAACGTTTTTTTCACAGAAAACTGTGATTATCGGAACTACTTCCAACTACGGACAAGATTCGCTTGAGTACAACCACCATGCCCTTGATTTCTTACGTGCTGTGTGATGTAAAAATATTTAACCTTTCAGAAACTTCTTCCCTTGTAAAAGGCTGACAACATGCCCCATCTCACAGAGTCCTTGGAGGATGAAGAGACAAGGGAATCGAGTTCTGAAGTATTAGTCCTGACATATTACAAAAGCCATTATTATTATTATTATTATTATTAATTATTATTATTATTATGCAGCCACATAATGTATTTTGTTATGCCAGGTGCCACTCTGAATTAGCCCTGGAATCATTCACAGCCTCAAAAGGCGGCTCCCATATGTCTGTGCCTGTTTTACAGCTATGGAGGCCAGTATCAAAGACAGCTCAAACTGAGGGAGAGTCTAGGTATTAACGACAGAGATCTTCCCCTGTAGGCAGCTCTATCCTCTGAACCTTTTCTTTTACTGCATAAAGCATTTAAGTGAGGATGTTTATTTTCAACGCAGGACCTGGAGCTGGTAGTGGCCTGTGATCCCAAGCACAGGAGGTGAAGGCAAGGAGTTCTGGAGTCCAAGGCCAGCCTGAGATCCCAGATAAAGAAAAATAGCTATATTAGGTGTTATTACATATTTTATGTCAATCCTGGGCTTAGTCACATTGGCTTTGTACTCCCCATAAATCACCATGTTTTCTTCCTGTACTGTTTCTAGCCAGTGTCCAGCCCTGAATAGGTCTTGCTCCAAATATTCAAAATGGCACAGGGGAGAGCAAGCCCCCACCCCCTTCCATAGCTAAGAAGTGAGCCCCAAGCTTTGGCTTCCTACTAGATAAACACGCTTAAGGTAGAACTAATTTAAAGTTTAACATATTAAAGCCATTTTTGTCACAGATGGCAGTCAGAGTGATCTCCCTGCTCCAGAGAAAAAGGCAAATTTACAACCAGACCAGCAGTAGATAGATAGGGAGTGCTCCTTCCTTCAGGAGTGGTTGGAATCTGGTGTCGGGGGCACATAGCCCCCACTGAAAGAGTCGACCATCTCTAAGGGACACACTCCTCTGGCAGGGCAGTTCTACAAGGCTAGTAGAAAGAGAGACTCACTCGGCCCTTCCCAGCCTTTAGCAAGCATATCTGGGAAACTGAGAGGACCTAAGGTGGCCGGAAAAGTCAGTCCCCAGCGGGTGCACCCGAGCACACAGCTCTCGGTGGCACTCCGGTAGGGTGCAAGCACCAGGTCTGTGTAGTGGAAACAAACGCTCTAGGCTCAAAGGGAGGAAGGGACAGCTCCCTGGGGAGGTGACAGCCAGAAAGAAAGCACCAACAACCAGGAGAGCTATCGTTCCAGCTGCCTTTTTACCCAGGAATTCAATTCGTGGTTGTCCTTAGGTCTGGGGCGGGTTCGAAAGCAGAGGTCCGTGGCTGGGAAAGGGCTCTGAGGAAGCTTCAAGGAAGGAAAGAATGCCGGAAAAGATGAAGCTTCGAAAGCCCGGCCTGCACTCTCCACCCCTTCCTGAAGAAGACCCACGAAGACCCATGATACCCAGTGCGATCTATTTCTACCTCCCCACCCCTACTTCGCTGCGTTTAATTGCCTTCTGCACCACAACTAAACAGATTTCTTTTCTAGGCCTCAACCGATGGCACTGAGATAGGAAATACAACATGGCTGGTCTACATCGCCATCACTTTATTGTATTGTCACCGTTAACTTAACTATAAATACTACGGTGGGGAACGCGGCTCACGCAGGCAGCCCGGAACGGCGGGGCTGCGGTCCCCACGCGCTTGTCCCCGGCAGTCCCGGACCTGTACATTATTTACAGCTAGCTCCTCGTTGTTTTCTCGACCCCCTCCCGCAAGGCAGGGCGTGTGCAAGTAGCATCCACTGTCTGTGCAAGTCCTTGCGTCAGGCAAGCGCCCCGGCCGGCCCGCGGCCGTCAGCTGTCCGAGTCCAAATCGCTTTTACCTTCCTCTTCCCTCTTCTCCGGCGAGGCTTTCGAGGACGTCTTGTTCCACTTCTCGGCGTTTTCCGACTCCTCCGAGGAGGATCGCTTCTGTCGTCTCCATTTGGCTCGGCGGTTCTTAAACCAGACCTGTTGCACGAGGGAGCAACCAAACAGTAGTGACCAAAAGGCTGCTGCCACCGACGCCAGGGCACCGGGTGGCCCCTCGTAGCCAGGGGTCAGCCTGACTATGGAACTTCAGCCTGGCAGGGAGAAATCGCAAGCAATAGCTGCACTCAGGGCCAACAAAAGAAAAAAACTTTCCATGCTTCCTCATTTCCACTCTACTTCTTGGGCCTAAAGTGCCCTCCGGGCAGCCTCCAGGCCACCGCCTCCAGGATGCTCTTAGAGTGACTGGGCAAAAACTGCGTGCAGGGAAGGACCGCTAGACTCCCCCACCCCTGCCGGGGCCCTTGCCTACCTCCACCTTCTCCTCCCGGAGGTGCACCTTCCGGGCCAGTTGCTCCCGAGTTCCCACATCTGGGTACTTCGTCTCCTGGAAAAGGTTCTCCAGGGCTTCGAGCTGCTCGTCGGTGAAGATGGTTCGGTGCCGCCGCTTCCGCCGACAGTGCAGCTGATTGAGCAGCTGCAGCTCGGTGCGCGACAGCGTGCCTACGTTCATGTAGGGCAGCATCTGGTGCGGCACCGGAGACACCAGTACAGAGCCGGGGCCCTCGTAGCCTGCGACAGAAGGAGGGACGGCGGTCAGTCATCCTCCCTCTGCACCGTACGCCAACCCGCTCGCTGCCCTCGCTCACTTAAAAACAAAAAAAGTCTGCAAGGGGCGCTCGGTCTTTGGGGATCATGGAGACGGAGACCAGGGGTGCCTGGACGTGGAAGGAACATCCTCCTGCACACAGCCAAAAGCCAGTTCAGGCACTTTAGAATCACAGTCTCCCCGCGTCCCGCGCGCACGCGTGGAGTCGCCCGGAGACTCCAGGTGACTCGGTTTCTTTAACTCTAGCCTAAAGTTTGCAGCAGATGTGTGCAAAGTCCCGTACCCGGTGACCAAAAAATAAATAAATAAATAAATAAATAAAAAGTAAAAGAGAAATAAATAAATGGAGAAGAAGGGAAGGCTTGCAAAGGGAGAAAGTTGGTGCCAGATGAATAAAGCAAGCACACGGCGCGTCCACGCTCCGGCAGCCACCGACTGCCGCGATGGCGAAGGCTGGCTCGCGCGCGATCGCGACCCTACCTGGGGGCGTCGGGACGCAGGAGCACTGCTGGGCGCCCAGCGGCGGCACAGCCCCGCAACAGGCCGGGCCCACGGGCGCCGCCTGCACGTGCAGCTGCCCGTAGAAGTAGCTGTTGTAGCCCAGGCGGGAGCCGCCGACCGCGGCCGGGAGGCCCGCGCCTCCAGGGGCCACAGGACGCGGATAGAAGGCACCGTAGTCCGAGGACGTGCCGCCGCCCGCGCCGTAGAGCGAGTCCCCGTGCAGAGCCGGGAAGACCACCGGAGCCGTGGCGCTGGGCGCCACCGGGAGCACCGCGTCTTTGCAGCGCGGCCGGGCGGCCAGGATGTTGTCGATGCTGAACATGCTGGCGGGCATCCCCGAGCCCCGCGCCGGGACCGGGGGGCGGCGGGGACGCGCCGAAGAAGAAGTCTCCAAGTGGTGTTGTTTGGGGTGGGGGTTGGGGGTTGTCCCACTCTCTGCTCCAGCGGGCGAGCAAACCGAAAGAGAGCGCGGGCGAGCGCGCAACTCGCGCCCCTCCCCGCCCCCTGCGTCCGAACTCCCTCCTCCCGCCCTCTCCTCCCCTCGCCGCCGCCTAGCTGAACTCAACCCGCGGGTAGGACGCAGCTCCGACCGGCTCAACCTCTTGTTGGTTTTATACTGAGTCGACGTCATCCTGGATTTAGTTCCTGGTAATATGCAGATGACAAACAGAACCAGATTTGGTCCTTTTCTTTTCCTTTGGGTGGTGTGGAATGGGGGGTGGCGGGGGGGGCGCTTGCAAAGGAGGGGGAGAGATGCCAAGAGGAGGGGGCCACAGAGTCTGAAAAAGATTGTGGATTGAGAATTAATGAAATTAACCTAATCTTTTCCATTCGGCAGCCCGGGCGCGGCCCCGGCCTTGCTGGGCGGGCGGTCTAATTGCCCAGGTTAATCTTATTAATCTATTGTCTGCCGCCGTTAACAACTCCACCGCCGACCTCTCCGCCCCGACCCTTTTCTCTCTATTATGGGGTGCGATTTCCTATGGTTGTAGCTCAAATTCATTGTGGCTAATTTTACTTTAGGACTACTTTTTACTCCCTTTCGGAATCTGTTTGCTTTTAAGAAATGAGGGTGGCTGTGTCCTCCCTCAACTAAGACTGAACCCCCCCCCGCAGCCAACTCCCTCCCCCGTGAACTCGCTGCCTAATTTCACTTCCCCCACCCCTGTCTATTTCCCCAAATCTTTTGTTTTTGCGAAAGCCAAATTTTCTCAAAGCAAAAACGATGAAAGAAGAAACGCGTCCAGCTTCGTAAAAGTTCTTTTTTTTTTTTTTTTCCTTAAAGTGGTCACTCTGGGTCTGAAAACTACCCTGACTCCCCTGTCTCCTAACACACCAGTGAAGAGCAAATTCAGCCACTGTTTAAAATTCGCCACCGAGAGGAGCGCTCTGAAGCGATGCTTCCAGAGGCTTCCCGCGTGGGTGCCGGTAGGTTCTGTACCTTTTTGATTATTATTCTGGGAGAATGGGTGCCTTCTCCAAAATTGTTTTTCGGCTTTAATTCTCGTGGGGTCTACCGGGACTGCCTGTCTCCTTTTTCAACGTACTGAGTGACTCTTCTTTCAATCCGAGAGCTTTCTGAAAGGCCTCTAGCAATCCTTCCAGGCCCTCGCTGGCCTCCGTGAGACCCCAGTGGCCTGGACGAAAGTCGGGCCACTGTAGGCGGCCGTGATGATTTGCGGGATTCTCCGTGAGGCACTGCCGAGCCGCGGGAGGCGCAGTCAGCCTTGATCTGCGCTCAGGCGGCTGGGAGACCTTAGGGAAGGTAGGCGACCCCTCTGCGCAGAACGAAAGCAGAGGCCCGAAGGTTGCGCATACCGAGTGCCAGCCCCAGAATTGCAGAGCAGTCCATCGTACGGCCATCGCTCAGGCCACGTTCCAGCTATTCCAGAGGGGACCTGGGGAGAGGACTTCCTGGAGGTCCTAACCATTTGTGGAGATTCCTCTCTCACTGATGAAATAGCCTCTACGCTGTCGAAAGTCGTACAATAAATGAATGGCTAAGTCCTCCCTGGCACTCGAGGAGATCCCCCTCTTGTTATTGCTCTTTCCAGGTTAGAGAAACATTGTGGTAAGTTTGGTCCCCGCTTGGACACAGAACTCAGGCAGTGCGTGGGAGCAGACACCCGGAGCTTAGAAAAGCGTGCTTCTCCTAGGCCTCCACTCGTGGACCTCTGCGCCCTCCAGCCCACCCACGCATGGCCTGGGACACTTGATTTGCTTACTTTGCAAACTGGGTTGGTGGTAAGGACTAGATGGAGACCAGCTTCAGTTTGGGAGGTGGCAATTTTTTGTTTTTGTTTTAAGAGAAACAAAAGTCTCGGAGTGTAAACCCTTCATCAGAAAGGCCAAGCCTACCTAGAGAAGCGACCTTTTTCCAGTACAATGACTTTACAGTCACCAGGTTCCTGGACACACCGGCTGCTCTCCAACCTTTTCCCACATTCAGTTCTAAAGGGAGATAAATTGATGGGCAAGAACTAGAGACTGCAGTTTCAGCGGTGACGTCGCTGCGTTCGTTTGTGTGAGTGGTTGTGAGTGGTTAAGACTCATGCAGGGGCAGGTCTCCTAGGACCTTTACAGGGGTGCCAGGCAGAAACAGGAGAGCCATAGAACCCCTGGGGTAGATTCCTGGACCCCTGCAACTTCTAAAAAGGGACTCAGACCTAGATCCGACAGGTACTCAGCCACAGATTTGAAAGAGCAGTGGAATTTTGAAAACATTAAAACAAACCCACGCCCACTCCTTGTTTCAGCTTGGTACTTGGTGATCAGTTTTAACAAGCCCCGGATTTCGGGTTTCGCTGCATGGCTCGATTTCCCGAAGCCCTCTAGCTGTGTCAGGACCGCTGAAGGAAGAGGCTCTTCACCTGTAGTCAAGGGTGCCAGGGTTCAAGACCTAACATTGCTACCTGGCAAACTATCCCTCCTTTGGAGGCCTCGGGATTTTGAATAATCTAACCAAATCCGAGATCAATGGAATCCCTTAAAACCTTAGTATTTAAGGAGTTGGTTTCTTTTCATTGGGACAAAGGAGTGCGCTGGCCCTACCCCTACCCAAAGGCAAAAGCGGAATCTCTTCTGCTGGGTTCAAGATAAAGAAAAGTCACCCTGTCTTGGATCTCTTTTCCTCAAAAACTAGACTTTCCCAGAAGGGAACTCCAGGACCCGAGCTACACAGCTACACGGGTTTAACCGCTACACTCCGGGAGAGCTCACCCGTGGCGGGGGCCTTCCTGGTACAATTGTCCCCTCAGCCCAAGGTTGTTCCACTTTGTCCGCGGGGAGGTGGACTCTGAAGAAAGTCAGGGGCCCAGATCCCTTGCTGTGCTTTCTCTGAGGAAGCCCTACAAGTGTCCCCAACGCACTAGGAGCAATCTTGTCCTGAGTGGCCGGGCTGGCGCAATTGAAATAACAAATGCGAGGCCCGCAAATTGTCCCCCTCCAGTTGCTAAGCGATTGTTTGTCGCCCCGCATGCCCAGCTCAGCATGGGAGGACCAGCGAGTCCGGAGGCAGCCAGCGAGGCTTCGGTGAGAAATAAGTAAACACGCCGTTGATTTTCTCTATTATCACACAAACACGATTTCACACAAAGCAATCATCACCACGCAGAAGTCTATGAAAATGGGTTTGTTGGGGACTCACTCGTCCCAGTAATAAGCCCTCATTTTAAAGATATTAAAGAATGGATCAGTGGATTCTGCATGTATAAGGTGTGTTTGCTGTTTGGAGACTTTCAAAGACCAACCGCTCTTGTACCACTCTGAATTGATTCAGAGTGTAAATTAAATTGCTTTTCTAATTTAAAACATACAGCCCAAGTTGGAGTGCTCATCTGGGTATCTCCCAGAGGTCTGTCACCCCACTGTCCTTACACCCCAGGCTTATAGCTTGCTTTTTCTTCCCTTGGGGGAAGAGGGGGACCGGGTCGGAGGCCCCAACTCCTCAGGGTTTATTTCTTAAACACTCAATTTCTTGCCTGTACATGGAGCAATTTCTAATTGAACATTTTAGGTAGAGTTTTTAGGTACGTAGTTTAGGTAGGAGTTTCTGAGCTATGTGCAAAAAAGGCTAATGCATCCTTTTCAGAGGTATGCGGGATACTGTAAGAAAGACATAGGAATTAGGAAAGATAAAGACCCCCCACGGGAGCCAGAGGGCACTGAGACCACCTATGGTTTTTACCTAGCACACTGGTTTGGCTGTTTGCATTTTGGCTTTCTTTTTTCTTTTCTTTTTTTCTTTTTTAAATCGGTGTTTCAAAACCAGTTTCCTGTTTCTGCTGCTCCTTGGAGGATGTCTCCGGGAGCTCCAAGTGATCTTCCTCCAGAGTTTGGAACTGTGCCGTCGAGCAGAGAGCTCAGAACCACCCTAATGCAGGGCACGGCCAGCAAAATGTGGGGGCTGCGGCTTCCAATCCTAGGACATTAACTAGCTGGGTTTTATTAGACATTTTGCAAGTTCGAAATAAAAGTGGCTTGATGATCAAAATGTTAGGAAAGTGCCACAGAATCCTGGGAGAGAAATGGGTGTCCCCCTAAATGACGTGTTTCCCTGGGTGTCGGAAAGAGAAAATAGCTTGGGCTTCCCGGGTTGCAGAGAACGGCTCTCAGCAGAGTTATTTACTCAAAGCTTGTTTCAAAGGGACTTGCACCGAGGCTTTTGTAAATCGCAGAATGCAAATGAGAATAATTTGTTCTTAAAGGAACTTTCTCTTGAAATGATTAGCAAAGTTAGTCATTTGAAAAAGAGAGCAGACAGCACAGACCTTCCCCAAACCCCTAGCTAACCCATATCAGCTTCTAACGTTTTTCATTCATGTAAACTTCATTAATGAAGATCTTTTCTTTAAACGTCAAGGGGATTTGAAATTTAGAGTAAATTATGAAGCTTGTATGTCTAGCCAAGTCATGGGTCAGATGCGTTTGTGAAAAACTGCTAAAAGAGCATATGGTTTTGAATTCTTCTACAATGACTAGTGTTTAAATAAATTGCTTGTACTGCTTAACTTCATGTGTAATTTTGACAGAAATTGGCCTATAGCCTTTTGATATGTAAACATTTCAGCCTTTTATGCGGTATAAAAAAAAGACACTTGCGTTTTAGGATCAGCTCCGGCAGTCACCCTGTAATTCAGAAAGCTGGCACCTACCATTACGTCCTTGCTGGATTTCGACTTTCAACTGGCAGCGTTGGGGAGGAAAAAAAATATATATGAAAGAAAAGAGAAAAAAAGATATTTCAAAAGCAATGTCCATTTGCGATTAAAAGCTGCAGATGAGGTGAGAACGGGCCACTTACTATCTGAAAGGCATGGATAAACCATAGTTATTAAAGAACATTTCTGTCAATCTTCTTTAAGCCGGCCCACCGGAGGGGACACTTAAGCAGGGCTCAGGAATGACTGCTGTGTTATTAAATGCTTGTCTTAGGACAGAGCCAGTCAGTCCAACATACAAATAGGTGTTAAAAAATCTAGGTATCATTTCTGAACCTTGCCGGCTAAATGGCTCTAATGTCACAGAACCTATTAAAATGCAGAAATCAGTCTGGGGAGAGAATCTTCCAAGACGAACTAAATCTCAGGATACACACGACAAATCTGAGGTCTTTCTTGGGTGGAGGCTGTTAGCGGAGACTTGGAAGTCCCCTGGGGTACAATGCTGTGCTCTTTCTGTGGCTGCTGGGGGTTCTGGAAGCCACAAGTCTGCATAAACCCATTCGCTACTAATGTATCTTTCCCTTAATTTGGAATGGATTCCTCTATAGCCAGGAAAGGAAAGACAGAACACCCGGGAGAGCCTGAATGGGGACTAAGGCTGACTTACTTCCTGAGTGGGCTCTGCTCTTTCTTGGTCTCGTTTGTGTTTCTCTGTGTAGCAGGATTGTCCTGTGTTTTCTGGGTGACACTGCCCTTTGGTAGAATTTTGGAAGAACCGGGGAAGCACAGTTCAGAGACAGGGAAGAGCAGCTTCTTTGTGCATTGTGGGCTGCCCCAGAAAGCTAAGACACCCCGTCTCCAGAACCCCCCCTAAAAAAAAAAGACCTTGCTGGCATGAATCTAATTAAGAAAAACTGCTTGGCTGGGGAAGACAGGAGGCGGTTCCTTTACCGTTGTTCTGCATTCCAAATCAGCAACCGGGAAAGCAAAGGACACATCTTAGGACATAAAAAGAAGTTCAAGGCTGTTTTTGTTCTGTCTTGTTTTGTTAAGCATTCTACACTCCACTGGTTCTAACCTTCCCATCTGTATTCAAATGAATGAAGGTTAAAAACCCATCTTTTTCTTTTAGTTGTCATTGAAATGTTCTAAGAAAAACTGCCAATAGGATAGCTCTATATAGTTTTCAGCGGCTGGACTCGGATAGAGTTCTCCGTCAAAATTTGTTTGGGATCAGTTATCTGGGGGAAAGTGTGTGTTTTGGGTAAAGACATCTAATACTTGAAAGACACTTTGTGAGGTTGACTTTTTTCTTTTTTGAAGAAAATAATATTTTAAAATGAGACGGAGAACAGTAAATTTTGTATGTTTGGGTGACTTGCATGTGTGAAAGCTTGGGTAGTATTGTTGCTGTGTTCAGACTTTCAAAACTAGACTTTCTGAAATGGCCTCTTGTTTGACATTGTTATCTTGCTATCTCTTTGAGATAAGGCCCCACCTAGCCAAGGCAGGCCTAACCTTGCTGTGTAGCTAGAACTTAATCATCTGCTCCTCCTGCTTCCACCTCTCAGGGACTGGGATTTGATGTGTGTGTTGCCTGTCAGCCTGGGTTTCAGCGGTGCTGAGGTCCTCCCCAGGGTTTCTTGCATGCCAGGCCAGCACTGTGCCCACTGAGCTCCCACCCCAGCCTGAGATTGTCACATCTGGCGATTTCGTTTACACCCATCATTGTTACTGATACTTTTCAACATCAAACTGAGAAAAACAAAAGGCTGAGGTCTCATCAAGAAGGAGATGCCAGCATCACCGAGGGCCAAATCCACCATAGATTCTAGACCTCCTTTGATGGGCATTTGGAGAGGCAGTGATGGACCCCTGGATGCCTGTCTGCTTCCTAAAGGAGCCTTCAGAAGCAGACCCAGGCAGGGGGGTGGGAAAGGAGATCAGGACCTGTCAGAGGACACAGCTCCTGTTACAGACTCTCTTAGCATCACATTCCTGGCCTTCCTTAGCTTTGCCAACCACAGAAGAGGCTGCACCATTTTCCAGCCTGTCTGGACACTTCTGAACACTTTCCCTCACCTATGTCTGATGAGAAAGAAGCAAAATACAAACAAACAAACAAAACCTCAGAGAACCTCATCTCTCATTTGTTTGATTCTTAGACAGAATCAATAATTTTAGAATAACACACACATTCATGCGTGTACACACACACACACACACACACACACACACACACACCCCTTCTTACAGCTCCACAGTGGGCTTTCCTAAGCCAGTCTATCTAAGCATGAATTCCCTGGTTTGTTCATTTTCTTGGGTGGGGGTGGTATTTGCCCATCTCCAGGAGGATCAGGGATGAAGGCTTGAATGGTACCTGACCTCCGTCATGAATTCAGATTCTCTTCGTGTTAATATGCTTTTGGTGGGCTCGTGGTGGGTTCGTGGTGGATTTAAAGTCACCTACTCAAAGTCCATCTCCCGTGTCATGGGGTTGTGGGTGACTGTTCATCCAATGAAAGCTGTGTGTGTAAGGAGAGAAGGGAGGACTCCGCACAGGGCAGGAGCCAAATGGGGGCAGTTCAACTACAAAGGACCACACTGTCTATAAGACGCTAGAGGATCTAGCTTTTAAACAAACTCTCTTCCGGGGAGCTTTGTAGGTGCCATTATTTTTAGCTCTGCCTGGTAGGTCCATATAATATTTGCAAGTGTAATAGTAACACTTGAGACACTTTTTTTTTTTTTTTTTTGGTTTTTCGAGACAGGGTTTCTCTGTGTAGCCCTGGCTGTCCTGGAACTCACTCTGTAGACCAGGCTGGCCTCGAACTCAGAAATCCACCTGCCTCTGCCTCCCAAGTGCTGGGATTAAAGGGGTGCACCACCACTGCCCAGCTACGTCAAGACACTTTCATCCCCAACCAATGGCTGTGCTCTCTCTGAAACTTTAGAATTCTGGACATACTTGTGTCAGCAAGCATACTCAGTCAATTCAGAGAGAACATACGTTTCTGATCACTCTGTCCCACATTCTGATTTAAGCCCTGGCCGTTCTTTTTTTAATTTTTTCTTTCTTTTTCTTTCTTTCCAAAACCCCCAGAAAATAGCTTTCCAAGTTAAACCAGGGTGATCAAGTGAATGTTTGGCTAGAAATAATTTGTAAAAATCACTGGTTCACTGTTCAAGTGCTTCCTTCCAGTAGAGAGGCAGCAGAAACCAGTTGCTGTTCAAAGTGCCCTGCTTGGCACTTCCCATGAAAGATGGATATTGAATACGTGTGGCGAATGGATACCACTTCGTATTTCAGAGAAATTCTTTATTAAAGATTTCTTGCTTACAAAGCTGGAGTCACTGTGAAATCTCGCTCCTCCCATCTCTGTCGGTGCTGGCCTAGTCTTTCACCCTCATAACAAATTACCCTTTTAGTGGCTCAGGCTCTGAGCGAGACCCAGGAGTCTGCATACTGAAGCCCTGAGCAGCAGCAGCAGCTAGCATTGCGGTTAAGCTGGAGACCATGTCTAAATCTGTGCACACGACCCATGCAGTTCTACAGGATGGAATGCGTGGACTTGGCTTCATGTCCTGATGATCTGGCCTGAAAGGCTGGAGACTGAAAAGGGCCATCATTCAGTCAATGGTCTCCTCGCTCCTAGGAGGTGGGCCCTGTTACTCTCTCCTGCTGCAGAAAAAGCCATCATGGCCACATAGGGGTTGTCCCCTGCCAGCAGTTGGCCAACTGAGATCCAGATTTGAACTCAGTTCTCTTTGGCTCCAATCTCTTGCCATCAAAACACATGAAGTTGTCGTTGCTGTTGTTGATGCTTTTTAGTTTAAATTTTTTCTTGTTTATTTTTATTTCCTATGCAATGGTGTTTTGCCTAAACATATGCCTGCATGAGGGTGTTGAATACCCTGGAACTGGAGTTACAGACAGTGGTGCACTGCCATGTCGGTACTGGGAATTGAACCTAGGTGCTCTTTAAGAGCAGCCAATGCTCTTAACCACTGAGCCATCTCTCCGGCCCCTAGTTTAATTTTATTTTTACAAGTATAAGTGTTTTGCCTGTATATATATGTGCACCATAAGCATGCTTGGTGCCTAGAGGCCAGAGGGGGGCATCAGATCCCCTAATTGTAGAGTTAGAGACAACTGTGAGCCACTCCACTCCATGTGGGTGCTGGGAATAGAACCTGGGTTCTCTGTGAGAGTAGCAAGTGCTCTAAATGACCAAGGCATCTCTCCAGCTCTGCCCCTAACCCACATTCACTGCTACAAAACAACCAATGCCCATTCTACAGTATGCCACTGCTGTCCGGTGGTCCTTGATTCCTTCTCCTCCCCCCCCCCCCCCCCCACGTGGCAGCACCTGCTTTGTACTGCTCAGCCTCATGTCCTGATTGGCTCTGTTCTTCCCGGCTCAACCCCCTTCTCTGAGGAGCATGGTGTAGTCCTCCTTGTCATCCACCCCTCAGCAGCTCTAGGGCTAACCATCAAGACTTTTCTGTGAACTAGGACAAAACACTTGATGGACCACGGGAAGAAAGCCTATGAAGCTGGGCGTGGTGGTATGCATCTTTAATCCCAGCACTGTGGAGGCAGAAGCAGGCGGATCTCTGTGAGGTTTGAAGTCAGATTAGTTTATATAGTCAGTTCCAGGCCAGCCAGGGGATACATAAGGAGACTCTGTTCTGATTCCATTTTACATACAGACCAGTTGGCCACAGCCATGAATGTGCTAAATTACTCTTGACCTAAGAAAGAGATACATTTACCTGGTGGTGGTAGCCAGTACTTGGGGAGGCAGAGGCAGGAGGATCTCTGAGTTACAGGCCAGCCTGGTCTATAGATCGAGTTCTAGGACAGACAGAGCTGAACAGAGAAACCCTGTCTCCAAAAATAAATAAGTAAATAAATAAAA
The DNA here is from genome assembly GCA_019843965.1 of Rhynchomys soricoides. Classification (NCBI taxonomy): domain Eukaryota; kingdom Metazoa; phylum Chordata; class Mammalia; order Rodentia; family Muridae; genus Rhynchomys; species Rhynchomys soricoides. Next base: position 4,495,791 of record JADRCH010000100.1, on the reverse strand, counting down.
AATAAAATAAGATAAATCTCCACATCCTTTCTTTTCCTCCTGGCTTCTAGATCACATTGTGCTCACACACACATACACACACACACATCTCCAGGCTGCAGATTATGATCAGGAAAGTGTTAACGAGGCACAGTGAGAATTCTCCTGAAGTAGATAAGAGGGGGGATACCCCAGAATTCACTGTGAATCAGAGAGTGCAGAAGTGGATCATCCCGTGGAGGGGGCTCTGCCACACCTGCCTACACAAGCGGCCACCTGTCACCTGTGGACCTGAGGACTGATACATTCACGCAGGGTTCCACAGTCCTAGGGAGGTCCAAAGAAGGAACTGTCAAGGATCTCAGAGCCTTGCTGAGCAGTGCTACCACCAGAGGTTTCTTTTTCCCCATTCTAGGACATGGGAGAGGCCAGGAAAACGAACTCTGAATCCCTTTAAAGCTCAGACAGCTGACCCTCCTACAAAATCATTTGGATGTCTTCATTACTGGTAGAGTAGACTATAGAGCAGAAATGGTCTGTGCTGTCCCGGTGCCCAGGAGCCCACTGGCTACAAAACAGTTGTGGGGTCACATCTAGGAGGCTTGTGGCCTGGGGTAGTTAGAAAAGGGACGTTCTTCAAGATCCCAGTAGAGATACCTCTTCTGAGGGACAGTTCCTGCATCTGTGTGGGCTCACTCTGAGACTGTGGTGACCACAACCTATGTATCCATATGAACAGAGCAAGTCACAGAGAGGTGGTGATGTGCTCCAACCAGAAGAATGCCCCCGTGGTGGACGGGGTAGTTTGTCTAATAAGGAAGAGAATAGCATGGAGCTGTACAGAATTCCTGTTCCAAACTGTGGGGTAGCCTGGGCTAGTCACCTGAGCTGTGTCCTTTGGGGTGGAATGTGGCTAGCTGTCTGGCCTTAGCTCCCAGGCTGACTTCCCCCTTGGATGCTGTCCAGCTGCATAATCGAGAATGTTGTTGGACCCACGCTGAATCATACTCTTCCTTCTGTGATGCATGACCCACTGCTGGGGGCATAGCAGGTCACCTGTGCCAGCCACCTCGTGTGGTAAAGCCCACAGATGGCTGCAGGTTGGAGCTTCATTAGATAATATAAGGCCTAACTATGGGGTTCTGTCTGACCAGGGGCTCACGAACCCTCTGGCCTTACCACACACCACCATGTTCAGCTTAGCTGACTTTAGTAGTTGTGTGTGTGTGGATTTATGTATGAGCACACACATGTGGGGTCCAGAGTATCATTCCTCAGGTGTCGTCCATCTTGTTTTGTGAGACAGGGTCTCTCATTGCCTGGAACTTGCCTTGTAGGGTAGGCTGAACAGCCAGAGAGCACCAAGTGCCTGCCTATCGATGCCTTCACAATGCTGAGCGTATGCCAAATCACATGGAGTCTAGGGATGGAGTTTATTCCTTCAAGACACATGTTCCTCCAACAGGACTGTCTTCCCTTCTAGCTGCAGTCGTTTCCACAAGCGTAAAATATATAGCAATTATAGATTTTCACCATGAAGGCTCCCAGGTCTCCTGCAGACAGGCTTTACTTAGTTTGGTTTGGTCTGGTTTGTTGAGTCAGAGTCTCATGTACCCCAGTCTGACCTCAAATGGACTATGTATTCATGGCTGTACTTGAACTCAACGAGCCTCCTGCACCAGCCCCAAGTGCTAGGATTACAGCTGTGTATGCTACCATACCTGGCTGCTTTGTTTTGTTTGTTTTTAAGCAAGGTCTCACTGTGTAGCCCTGGCTGGCTTGAAACACACAGCGATCTGCCTGCTTCTGCCTCCCAGATGCTGGGAGTAAAGGCATGGACTACCTTTTGGGGCTTTGTTGTTGTTGTTTGTTTGTGTGTGTGTGTGTGTGTGTGTGTGTATGTATGTGTGTGTGTGTGTGTATGTATGTATGTGTGTGTGTGTGTGTATGTATGTATGTATGTTTCTGAGGCTCAGGGAACTCACTCTGTAGTCCAGATGGACCTTGAACTCACAGCTATCCTCCTGCCTCCCAAATGCCAGGACAAAGTCTTACTCTCTCGCCCAGCACAAACTTCTTCAGCAAGGATAGAGGACCTGCATCCATCCAGTCCCCAAGCTCCCTGGACTAGCTGTGTGACAAAGGCTCAGAACCCATCTCCAATTTCTAAGGTAAAGGCTGGCTCCCTGAGAGATCTCTCCTGCCTTTGATGGGCTGGGGGAGGGGCATTGCAAGGGGTGAGGGTGGAGTTTGAAGAATGAATGCCTTACAGGGAGTGGGGCTGGGCTGGGGTGGGCACAACACACGGACTAGGGAACTCAAAGCCCAAAATCTCGACGATTACTGGGGTCCTGGAATTGGAAGCCAAGGCTCTGGCATTCCTAGCTTGGCCTTCTGAGGGATTGTGCCCTTCCAAATGCATCCTAGCCTTGCTCTGGTCTAGACCTAGGGAGCTTGCAGTGGCTTACAGCAGAGGAGCCAAGGAAGGTAGGTGGAGTCCTCTGGAAAAAGCTGGGCCCCCACCCAAGGCAGAGGTCAATCCTCAGCCTGCCCCTACCTCAGTGCTAATTGAAGGCCTCTCCTTCATGCTTCCCATCCCCCACTGACAACTCTGCTCCCAGTTTTTGGTTTTGGTTTTTTTTTTTTTTGTTTTTTGAGACAGGGTTTCTCTGTGTAGCCCTAACTGTCCTGGAACTCAGACCACTCTGTAGACCAGGCTGGCCTCGAACTCAGAAATTCGCCTGTCTCTGCCTCCCAAGTGCTGGGATTAAAGGCATGCGCCACCACTGCCCGGCTTCCGAGCCAGTTTTGGTCCAGCCCCTGTTATTGTCATACTGGAGAGCTAAGGATCAGGATTTAACATATACACATACATTTTAACGGATATACTAGGTGTGGTGTGCATACCTGTCATCCCAAAACTTAGAGGGCTGAGGCAGGAGGGTACCTAGCTGAAGTCCAGTCTAACTCTGTCTCAAAGAAAAAAGAAAAAGAAAAGAAACAAGCTAAGCTTATTTGTTTATTTATCGATCAGCAGTTGAATCACGGTGCAGGGAACGAAACCCAAAACCTTGTGCGTTTAGTCAAGTGTCCTAGCACCATCCATCCCTAGCTTAAATGGTTATGTGTAGTAATCCGAAAAGCTCTCTGAGACCTGTGTGTGGCCGAGGGACAACTGTACTCCAGCAGTGTGATTCTGAGTACATACCAGTTTGTCTGTGTGCTTGTGTGTGCGTATGTTTGAATTCCTATGACATATGAGCTAACAACAATAAGCTGGCATTTGGAAGCACCATGAGCAGTGCTTAGCTCATGGTGTGTGTTCTGTGTCTTATTTGAGAAATACACTGAATAATGAGAAAGATCTGGAAGGATGCAGTATGTACTGGAGTCACAGTAGTGGTCACTGTTTGCTGGGGTGGGCTGGGACTAGGGCTAGTCTTTAAAGGGGACTCAGCCTCTTTATCTCTCAATTTTATCTTTCTCCAAAAACATTTGTGTTTCACTTGTGATGTGAAATTAACTATGCATCCAGGCTTAAACACATCTCCAAAATAGAAATGTCTTCCTTTCTCAACTCTGGCAGGGTGACAGGGAAATAAGAGCCAGGTCAAACAAATAAGTCGACTGGAGGGGCTCACCTGCCTGGCCTTCATTTCCTCAGCTCACACCTCATCACTGGCAAACAGGTCCTTGGAAATGAGTCCCACTTGCTAATGGCTCACTCCCCTGGGTTCCCAGACAGCAGCTGGACTGTGTGGAGGAGGGGCTCCCCCACTGGACACATTAGGGGTTTAAAGGCTTAAGACTGGATCAGGTTGCAAACCTGGCCGGAGGAGGCAAGTGGCAATTTCTTATCTTTGCAGTGGGGATTCCAGTCTTCGATTTCTGGCACTCTGAGTTCTTGGGAGAAACACAGAATGTCCGTGAGCAGAGTTGGACCCGGGCTTATCCTGTCCTTGGGTACCGCCCTACAGTACCTGCTGCATCATAGGTGCACTGCCATAGCAGATGAGCAAGATACCCAGCGGACACTCATTTATGTGGAGTTAAAATAATAACCAAAGCATCTCTTCTGTTGCTTTGTGTTTTGAGTTGTTGGCTTGTTTGTAATGAAGTTGGACTGGCATGGATCTCTTTAGTAGTAGGAATAGTAAAGTAGTAGCAGTAGTAGTAATTTAGTAGTAGTAGTAGTAATTTTGAGGAAGCACATGTGTACTGATGGGAGCCAGCTCTGTGGAGTCAGTTCTCTCTTTCCGTCTTTACATGGGTTCTGGGAATCGAACTTAGATCACCAGGCTTGTATGACAACTGCTTTTACCTGATGAACTGGCTCCTCAACCCTAGCCTCTCAGCCTCCACAGTGCTGGTGTTGCCTGGCACCCTAGTGGGTTTTGCTGCTGCTGCCACTCCTGTTGCTCTGGCTTGTCTTTTTGTTTTATTTGAAAGAACCAGGGATTGACCTATGACCTCACACTTGGGCAAGTGCCCTACCACCCAGCTACAGTCTCTGCCCACATTATTGTCTTAAAACACGAAATTAACATTTTGACTGTTTGAGTTGACATTCACAGTGCGTTCAGTTAGTGTTGTTGTCCCCTCCTGGGTGTCAGGCGTTGTGCTGCATTTTGGGGAAATGGTGGGTCGTGTGAGAGAGTCCTTGTCTCTAGGGGGTACCCTCAAGAAAGTTTTCAACAGTGAAAAGTTATTGTTGGGGATGGAAGCTTGTAGCTGGGGTCCCAGCACTGGATAGACTGAGACAGGAGGATCCTGAGTCCAGGGCCAGTCACACAATAAGAACACCTTCAACAAAAAGCTAAGTAAACAGGTGGTCTCAGCCACAGGGAAATGCAGGCAGGACAGTCCAGAAGTTCAAGGTCCACCTTAGCTTCACAGCAAGCTTGAGGTCAGCCAGGGCTACATGAGTCCTTGCCTCAAAACTAAGCAAAACAAAACAGAAAAAAAAGAAGAAAATCATGACTGATTTCTCGTTCTTAAAATATTGAAGACTTATTCATTTCATTTGACATGTGAGTGTTTTGCCTGCATGGATGTGTGTGTATACCACATGTGTGCTTGAAAGCCAAAGAAGAGGGTGCTGAGTCTCATGAAACAGGAGTTATAGATGGTGGTGAGATCTCATGTAGGTGTTAGGGATCAAACCCAGGTCCTCTGGAAGAGCAATGAGTGCTCTTAACCACTTAGCTTTCTCTTCAGCCCTTAAATGTATTTTAGTGTGCATGTGCATGTACGTGTGTGTGTGTGTGTGTGTGTGTGTGTGTGTGTGTGTGTTGGTGTCTTACTATGTAGTCTAGGTTGGCCTTGAAAGCTACATCTCTGGAGTGTTGAAACTGTAGGCTTGTACCACCTTGTCCAGTTTAAGTGTATGAGGGTTCAAACCCAGCGATTTAAGCATACTAGGCCAGTGTTAGATTAACTGAGCTACATCTCAACCTCCCCATGTGTTTTAAACATAAAGTATATCACACGTTTGCCTAGTAGATTTCTATGTTGTTCTTGCACCAAAAATCTGGCCCCTGGTGACAAATGGGAGAAAGAGAGAGAAGCTGATAAGTGTTAGCAAAAATAGAAACCATTTATGGCATGGTCTCTGTGCTGGCCCCATGGAATCCTTAGGACAGCTAGTCAAATTACTACTGGAGTTTTCTAGGGCACCCTATGACAGTGAGGCTTAGGAAATGGCCCAAGGTCACACAGTTCATTAACCAAGGGCAAAGCCAAACGTTGGATACTTGGCTTCAGGGCTACTGCTGGGGTCCACTGACCTCAGGTTTCTCTTTTCCCAGAACATGGGTCATACAAGACCAAGTAATCCTATAGCTAAGAAACGGAGTAGAAAGCCTGAGGTGGGACAGCAGAGAAGCATCTCCATGCTTCTGCTCCTGCAGGGTTTGGCTCACAGTTACAGGAAAGGCCCTCAGTGCCATGCACAACAGGATGTACATGGATGCTGGCTGCACCAGCCGAGTGAAATGATACAAAATGATGCTCCAGAAGGAGTCCTATCGTCCACACCACTGAGCTACCGATGTAAGGGTCCTCTGTGGGGGTCCTAGGAGACCTCCAGGCTCACACCCCTCTGTGGATCAATGCAGAACCTAACGGGAATTTTCCTAAACCTTATAGCTAATAAGTGGTAGTAGGTAGAGCCTCTACTCCTACCGAGGCTCTGCCTCTCAGCCTGAGCTGACCCTTAGGGTCCACAGCCCATAGTGTTATTACATCAATGGTGGTGTTATGTGACTGAACATATACAGATGCTATGATATAGTTGATACATATAAAGAAAGGGGAGGGGCAGTGAGCTGGCTCAGCTCTTAAGAGTGCTTGTTGTTCTTGCAGATGACCCAGCACCAACATGGTGGCTCACAACCATCTATAACTCCAATTCCAGAGGATCCGATGCCGCCTTCTAACCTCTGAGAGCGCTGCATGCATGTGAGACATGCACATGTTTGCAGGCAAAACACTCATACGTATAAAATAATTCAAAAATAAAATTAAGGAACAGCAGGGAGAAAAGGAAGGAAGAAGGGCAGAAGGAAGGTCAGGACAAAGTGGGTGAGAGATGCTAGCACAGAGAGGAGCACTGAGGTATCTGAAGGAGCCATGATCAACAAGCCTGAGGCTGGCGGAAGCTGGAAAGGAGCCTGGAATATACACCCCAGTCTCAAAAGCAGCCAACCCTGAGCTTGCTGTGGGGATCAGGCCTCCAATCTCAGCACCCGGAAGACAAAGACGGAGAGATCACAAATTTGAGGCTAACCTGCACTACATAGGAAGTCCAAGGCCAATATGGGCTAGGGAGCAAGACCCTGTCTCAGAAAACAAATCAATGAAAAGAAAGGAGGCAAACTTGAAGGCACCTCTGTTTTGGACTTGTGGAATCTAGAACTATCAGACAGCAAATTCCTATCCTTTAAGCCAACCAGGCCAAGTGGTAGCACTTGGAATGTGGCCACCAGAGAATCAGGAATTAAAGGCCAACCTGGATTACATGAAACCCTGATGTCATTCTTACAACCTAGGAACACTTCATAGTGTGTTGCTATCTCAAAGCAAAACAAAACAAAACACTAACAGAACAATAATAATAATATCACCAAAATTTAAAATACTGTCAAGATATTACTAGCGAAAACTGTTCATTTTCTTTCTTTGTTTTTGTTGATGGTGGCTGGCTTTATATGTTTTTGTTTCTTGCTTTGTCTTGTTTTGTTTGAGACCAGATCTTGCTATGTTCTCCAGGCTGACCTTGGAACTTCCGCATTAGCCTCTTGCATACAGAGATTACAATGTGCACATGCCCAGCTTTCCCCATGCTTTTGGGCAGAACAGCACTCTAACATCTGGGTCATGTTTACCCTTCCTTGACAGGCCATCTGAAGTCAGCCTAGATACATTTCAAGCTTTCAGTAGCCACCCCTGGCTAGTGGCCACCACAAAGGACAGCACAACATTGGGTAATGAATCACAACAGTTGTGGCTTTGAATCTCAGGCCCACCATTTACTTCTTCTGATCATGTGAGGTAAATCGCTGGACAGCTTATGCATTCCTGTTTCTTAAGTGGTGAGCCTGGCTCTGACATGGAATTTGTCTCTTAGGGCTGTTTGGAAGAATGATTAAAGGTAGTAACCTGTACAAAGTGCTTTATGGGATCTGTTTATTCACTGGTCATTCACCCACTGCAGGAGGAGTGCTCGCTACACTCCACGTGGAGCCCTTGGCAAATAGTGAATCCTCCACAGCTGCTAGGATGGTGGAACTATGATTAGCTAGGACAAGTTCAGACAGTGCTCATGTTCATGAGAGGTGAGAGCCAAAGGTGCAGGAAAGGGACCATTTGGTACTGTGCTGGGCCCTAGCTCAAAGGTGGACCACTCTTTGAGTGCCAAGGGCCATGATCACCCCATCCACTCCCTTCTCACTGAAGGAATTTGCTGTGTGGATGTCCCTGTCAGGAAGCTTGGGATAGGATGGGGCAAAGCTTGGGAGAGCCTGGAAGGAAGAATGAGCCAGTGAGCCAGGCTAGAGATGTGGAGAACAGGAAAGGGATATAGAAGGAGAAGCAAAGACGGAAAGGGTCCATCAGGGAAGCAGGACAGAGCCCAGGGTGCGGCAGAGGCAGAAAAATGCACACTAGATCGAGGGGCCAGGAAGGATGAAGAGAGAGTTCCCTTCTCAGGGGCACTGGCATTGAACAGCCTCTGATGCCTGGAAGAGTAGAGGGAACAGGGTTTCAGTGATGGAGAGCTTGCCTGCCATAAGCAAGCTCTGGATCTCACCCCCAGCACAATTAATTAATTAATTTGCTAATCAATGGAATGGAATGAAGAAGCAGATGACCCATGTGAGAAAAGGCTTGTGTGTGGCTGACAGGCCAGAAAGGGCCTGGAGCACCTGGGGATTGGGTCACATTGGGACTTCAGGTGGGCTTGAGGGGTGTAAGGTGAGGCTAGAGACTGAAGGCAGAGCCCCAGAGAGAGCTGGAGTTTAGGCTCATTTATATCAAGTCTCCTGAAAAAGGCCAAAGGGTTGCCCTTCATAAGAAAGCAAGGGGGCAGGGACAGGCTGCCCTTGATGGAAGATGGTAAGGTTGGTGGGAGAGAAGAATCCTGGAGCCCTGCCCTGAACTTGCTCTAGATCTTAGCTGGGTGGGGGTGGGGTATGAGTAGAGTCCATTCTTTTCCCTTCCTCTCTCTTCCTCTCCCTTCCTGTCTCCTCACCCCTTACTTTCCCCACCTTTCTTTTGAGACTGCTCTGCCTTTCTAGCCCAGACTGGCCTGGATCTCACCCTGCAGCTCAGTATACCTGGAACCCTTCATCCTCCTGCCTCAGCAGTGCTGCAGTCATAGCAGCGGTGTCTGGCCCAGCTGCCTTTCAGAGATTCCTGGAAACCTGTCCTGGTGGGCAGGCAAGTGAAGAACTAGGGGTGGTTCTCAGCCTGGACTTCCCAGAAAGTGCCCCAACTACTGGTCAATGGAGTTGGCACAGGAGAACCTCGGCTGTGAAAGACCTGGGGAGGGAGATTTACTCACTTCCTCTGACAAATCTAGGTCTTTCTATTCTTGTCTCTTCCAACTAAAAGCTAGACTCCTGCTTCTATGCAAGAGCATCTTCTCTGTAAGCAACTCTCACCTGGGAGTTGGAGGCAGGAGGTTCCCAAGTTCAAGGGCAGCGTCATGAAATAGTGAGTTCGAGACCAGCCAGAGCTACAGAACACCCTGTCCAGAACCAGAAACAAGAACAAAGGCTTGGCAGTTAACAGAACTTCCTGTAACTACAGCTCTAGGGGTCTGATACCTTTTTCTGGACTCCTCAGGTGCCTGCACTTACATCCACATACCTACACATAGACACACAGATGACACAGACACAGAAACAGAGATTTTTTAAAAAAAAAAATAAATAAACATTTAAAATATATACATACATATACGAAAAAAAGCCAAGAGTCTATAAATTGTTACAATTAATGAGACTTCACTAATGTATATTTTAGATAAAAACACCAATAATAAAAAAATCATATTTTCATGCATCAGGAACGAACGGGTAGAAATGTAATTTCCAAGGTGACACCATTTATAATAGCAGAAGAAAAAGATAAAAGGTGCCTGGGGATAATTGTTTTTAAACATGGAAGGCTTTTGTGAAGAAAATTATGCGTTGGAGAAAAGCTATTCAATGCTGGCAGCCTTGCATGTGGATCTCTAGACTGAGCTGTAGACATCAAGCAATTTCAATCAAAATCCAACTGAAGTTTTCAAGAAGGCTGGACAAGCTGATCTTAAAATTTATGTAAAGGAACAAAGGCCCAAGAATAGCCAGGACATTCCTGAAGAGGCATGAAGTGGGGCGATGTGCCCAGAAGGCTTGAGAGTCTACGGAGAGCTGTTTCGATTGTGCCCTGATGGCTCTTGGCATGGGCAGCACCGACAGAGATGGGAGGAGCGAGATTTTGAATTTCTTCTTCTCTCTAGCTAGCCTTCTCTGCTGGGTCTCTTCTCCCCGATTTTCTCCTTTACATCTATTACTAATTATTTATTACACCTAGTATTAATTACACCTATTATTATCTGCAATTGACAGGTTAGTGAATGGACGCAGGTAGATGCTTCACAAGGCACACAGCTGCCATAGCTGCTTCACAGGGGAGGGTCCCCCTTTGGAATCCTAGTCATACAAGAGAAATGTCCACATCAATGAGACAGACTATCATAAAAGTGAAACACGCTATGATTTAACCACCACTTAATCTGTGGCAGGGACTGCCCTGAGCAATGTATCCTCTTTCCATCCATGGGACCCAGATAGGATTTTGAGGAACATCTTGCAGATGTGAAAACTGAAGCTATTGAGGTCCTGGGTTCAAGCTCAAGTACAAAAAATTAAATAAAATCAAATTTAGTGTAAGTTTATAATCTCTGCTCTTCCAGAGACTGAAGCAGGAGGATTGCAACCATGAGGCCTGCCTGGGCTACCAAGCAGGTAAAGGCTAAAATCTCCAGCGCTCCATCACCATCCCCTGGAGGATCTTGCTGGCAGTGCCACTGTGGGCTGTTCACCCAGCACATTTCTGTTTGCTGGGTCCAATGCCCCAGTGTTCCATGCTCAGGCCAACACTCTCTGTCCATCCTCTCTGTCATCCGCTGAGCTCATGTAGCTTATGGTCATCTCCGTCTTCAAACATACTTCTGTCTATGTTGTCCGGGAGCATCTTAGGAGCAGGACCCATCCCTCTGTCATATCTGTATCCCTTGGCCCTAGTAGACTGACACAGAGTGAATGGGGACAAAGATAACAGGACCCTAGAAGATCAGACTCAGGGTCAGTGTCTCTGGTGGCCACTCTCCACGGAGGTATTTTCTTGGCAGCCCTTCCGAGGATGGTTTTGTTTTCTAGATCAGAAACTCTTGATTATTCATCTCTGACATCCTGAGTTTTGCTTTGGGTTTTTTAGAAGGGGTCTCATGTATCTAAGGCTGGCATTGAGGTTCCTATGTAACCAAGAATGACTTTAAAGTTCTGATTCTCCTGCTCCCATCTCTGAGTGCTGGTATCACAAATATGCACCACCATGCCAAGGGTTATGCAATGCCTGGAATCAAACCTACAACTTCATCCCTGCTGGACAAGTGCTCTGCCAAGTGAGCCATTTCCCCAGGTCCCTCTGTGATGTTCTGCTGTTAACATCAAAATAAGCTTCTGTCCCTTTGCAGCTAAGAGAAGCGTGATCTATCTTAGACACAGCATTCCCCTGCATCGAAAGCTCTTAAGCCCCACCTGCCTCACTTTCTTTCCCACAGCCCCATGTCGCCTGCTTGCACACACAAGTCACTCTCTCTGCAGCCCTCTTCTCTGATGACAGGTCCCGAATTTCCAAGACAAGGCTTGGCCATAAAATCAACTGTCCGCAGCCATTTAGATCTAGGCATGGTTAATGCCAAAGCTGGCTTCCAAATTGATAGTTAATGAGGAAAAATGATGAGGGGGGTGTGTGTTAACAGACGCAGGCTCCAGGTCATAAACAGGCCATTACAGTTGAGTAGTAAACAGCTTGCCATGCACCATTTATGAATTTAGTTTTTGAAGAGGGGGAAAAAATTATCAACCAACAAGGTTTGTCTCCTTTGGTAACTGGTTCAAAGGGCAGTTTGAAGAAGTGATTACTGTGAAGGCAGAGAGAATATTCTGGAGGGGATGTCCAGGCTTGTGCATGCAGGGATTCAGATGAGGCTGGGGGACTAAAAACAAGTGTAATGGTGGGTGCCCATGCACGGACCTGGGCCTCAGCTGGTCCTTGTGCCGCTGTGCCAGGAGTGGCGTCAGCTGTCCAGCATTGCTTCTGTATCTGTCACTGCCTGAAGCTATAATCTGAAGGAAGTGTCCTGATTATCATGTCCTCATGCCTAAACTATGGTCTTAGAGCAGCTGGCTCGGTCTGTAAGTGTTTGCTTTGCCAGGATGAGTTCAACTCCCAGGACCCACATAAGAATGCTAGACACGAGAGGCAGGCAGATTTCTGAGTTCGAGGCCAGCCTGGTCTACATAGTGAGTTCCAGGACAGCCAGGGCTACACAGAGAAACCCTGTCTCGGAAAAAAAAAACAAAAAAAACAAAAAAGAAAAAAAAGGAAAAAAGAAAAGAAAAAGAATGCTAGACACAGAGTTGGAGAGATGCCTCAGCAACTAGAAGTGTTTGCTGCTTTTTCTGAGGATCAGAGTTCAGTTCCCAGCACCCAGGCAGGTGGTTCACTGTCTGTAGCTCCAGCTCTGGGCATCTGACATCCTCTTCTGGCTCCCATGGGCACCTGCATACCTGGGTACACACACACATAAATAAAATAAATAGATATTTTAAAATGCCAAGCATGGTGGTACACATTTATGTCCCCAGTCTTAGAAAGGCCAAAGCATGAGGCTCAGTGGGTCTCCTTGATTGGCCAGCCTGGACTAATTGGTGAGCTTTAGGCCACTGAGAGATTCTGTCTCAAAGTAGGCTAGGGGAGAGATGCTGTCTCAAAAAACAAAATGAAACCTCAAACCACAAAATTCAACCACACCAGCAATTCCAGCCACCCAATGGTGTGAAACACACCTGAGAAATGACACCTCAAGCTTATACACACCTGCACACATACACATGCACACACATGAACATGTATGCACACACATGCACACACCTGCACATGCACACATGGACAGTCAGAAGCGGAGAAGTGGCTACATGGAGACGGAGAAAGAGATAGGAAGGGCCATGGACTTGTCAATGCCACAGGAGCCAGAAGCACACATATGTAAAATCAGCCACCAGGAGGACCAGCAGGGAGGAAGGGGCTGGGAGCCAGTTCTGGCATGGTCACTGTCTTCTGAAGAAAGGAGTCTCTGGGAGTGGCAGACAACCCTCTGCTGCAGAGGGATCATGGTCCTGCCAACATCTTCATTTTGGGTTCCTTCACTGTGGTAAAATAGTTTTCTCTGTATTTTTATTTATTTATTTTTTTTACAATTATCATGTCCTAAGTGACTAATATACCCCCAACACCAATTTTTAAAATGTCTGTGGCAGGAGTAGGTAGGGCTCAGTAGAGGAGTACTGAATCTCTGTATCAGAAGAAAATCTCAGCATGAGAAGAAAACAAAAATCAAAACAAACAAAAAACCAAATAATACTGGAAGGTATTGTCAGATAACTCAGTTTCTCCCCAATCTCTCTGGGGACCCCAGCAGTCAAGCCCGAGAACCTGTACAGTGAACAGTTTCAAAGCAGTGTAGCAAATAAACATGAGAGTGGTGCTTTCCTAAACAGACACCCATTCCTGGTCCTGACGTATGTGGCTGAACATGGAATTTAATTGGCTAAAGCACATCCATCTTCTCCTCATCAGACCCAAGACTAGAATGTCTGCACTTCCTGCTTCTGCTCAGAAGAGTATGGCAGAGCCTGGGAGTCAGGACCAGGGAGACATTGTCAGCATGAAGACTCAGGGCTCAGTCAGAGCGTGGGTCCACTCACAGAGAGCACAGGGTGCTACATGAGCCTTCGTTTCCAGAAAGCCGTGTGTGTGTGTGTGTGTGTGTGTGTGTGTGTGTGTGTGTGTGTGTGTTTGTGGGTGTGTGTGTGTGTGTCTGAGAGCGAGTCTGAGCTTGATATTGGGGGTCTCCCTCTTCCATTCTCCACTTTAATCTTTCAGACAGCATTTCCCATGATTCAGCTGGACTGGCCAGTGAGCCCCAGGAACCTTTCTGTCTCCATCCGACCAACGCTAGTATTGTAGGTGCATGCTGCCCTGTCTGTCTGTTCTGTGGATGCTGGAAATACCTAACACAGGTCCTTGTGCTTGAATGGAAATAACTTAACTGACTGAGCCATCTCCTCAGCTCCTTGTTGACCATTTTTGCCTAGAGCTAGCCATGACTGCCCCACACTTGATCTCTGCAGAGCACATGCACAGGCCTCTAAGAGTCCAGGGAGGACCGGGTGGGATTGTCACTCCCTGATAAAAGGTGTGAGCTGCTAGGAGGATATGAATTACCTTTCTCTATGCTGGGATAAAATACCCCGACTTAGGAAGAATTCATTTTGGCTCATGGTTTGGTAGGGTACAGTCCATCATGGGAAAGCATGGTGCTCATGGTGGCTTACAGCTGTGGCAGCAGAAGTAGGAGCCAATTGCCAACATCACATCGTTGGTCAGGAAGCAGAGAGCTGGGGCCAAAAAAAACAAGTAGAGCCCACCTAGAACCCGTAGGCCCTATGTCCCCAATCCCTGTCCAGGCAGCTGCTTCCTCTAGTTAGTTACTACATCCTGAAAGCTTACAAGCTCCTAAGACGGTGCCACCAGCTGGGGACCAGGTGATCAAACCCAGAAGCCTCCTTGTCACATTCAAACCACCGCAGAGGGATATCTGGCAGGTGGCAGTCTTGTCAGAACTGTCGCTCGAGCCCCTCCCTTCCCGGCTTTCCCCCTCCCCCCTCCCAGGGCTCTCTATTAATTGTTCCTTTATTTAAATCTAGCCTCCTCTGTAAGGCAAGACTCAGGGGTTACTCTGTGCTGGGAGGTACCCTCCAGGAATGCTGGAGTGACATCCCATCATATCCAGATTTCCTGAGGCCACAATGGAGACAGGACACTGAGCAGAGAGTCCTAGAAGGAACTAGCCAGCATGTGTGCCAGGGGAAGGGAGCAGGGACTGTCCCCAGGAGAGGTAGCTACTCTAATGGAGGTGGAAGAGGAGCATGACTGTGCCTGCTATCTCAGAGGTCAGGGACCCTGAACAATAGACATGTCTCTCCTCCCTCCTCCCTCCTCCCTCCTCCCTCCTCCCTCCTCTCTCCT
>JADRCH010000100.1:4440605-4477797 GCA_019843965.1 Rhynchomys soricoides | reverse complement strand
GTTTTAATTAGGGTTATTAATGCTGTGATGAAACACCATGGCCAAATGCAACTTGGAGAGGAAATGCACTCACAGTTCCACACAACAGTTCATCATCAAAAGTAATGAGGGAAGGAATCCGCTCAGAGCAAGAATCAGGAGGTAGGAACTGATGCAGAGACCATCAAGGAATCCTGCTTACTGGCTTGCTCCTCAAGGCTTGCTCAGCCTTCTTATAGAATCTAGGACTGCCATCCCCAGAATGGCCCCACCTACAAAGGGCTGGACTCTTTTCCATCAATCACTAATTAAGAAAATAACCTACAGGCCAGCCAACAACCAATCTTATGGAGGTATTTTCTCAACTGAGGCTCCTTCCTCTCTGATGATTCCAGTTTATATCAGGTGATAAAAAACTAGCCAGCACAAATGGGTAGGTGAATGGACGTATGGATATTTGGATCAATGGGTACATGATGGATGGATGAACAGACAAATGGGTGGATGGATGGATGGATGGATGGATGGATAAATGGGTGGACAGATACCTTGGGCTTGCTGTATACTACCTATTCTTTGAAGTCCATTCTCCTCTGACCTCCCCATGAACATTAGCCAAACTGCTATCTGCCTTTCCCACAGACAGCTTCTCAAAGGCTTGTTTTACTTCTGGCTGGTCTTTCTCATTTTCTAGTTGCACCGAAGTGTGAGAGAGTGGAGCTTACACCAGCTCTGCAGGCTGAGGCACTTGCCTCCAACTCACTCAACCATCCACCCTGAGGATCCACTGTCCTGGCTAAACCAGAAAAACAGAAGTCTCTGAAAGGGCTTGTGTAAAGCCTGGCTCACAGTCCACGCTCCAGGAAGGCCAGTTTCCATCCACCCACCTCAGCACTCCGATCTTCTGTTACTTACCATGCCCCAAGCACTGACTCTGAGAGTGGCAGCCGCTAAGCAGAAAGATAGCTTAACACTCTGCTTTAGTTTCCCACAACTGAGGATCTGACCACCCGCCCCATACTTGTTCCCCCTGAACTGCAGCCCAGTGCTACAATGTCTCTGCTTTGAAACTTTCTGGAGACAACACATGTGAGCTAAGTCTTTGTTGTTACTTTGTTTATTTAGGGGATGGGGAGGTTTTACTATGTAGCCCTGGCTGGCTTCAAACTCACAGCTTTGTTGGCTTTGTTTCCTGAGTCCTGGTAAGGTTTATATTGAAATCAGCTTCAGTAAGGTTAATGAAAGGTGAAGTCAGCCATTTGGAAAATAGCGAGGCTCCTATGCATGAATCCTGGGTGTCGAGCTACCTGGCAGACTAGGTAAAAACTGAAATGTGACGTGCATGAAGATGATGAATGAATTATACTGTTTACATAATTTACGCCTGCTAATACACTTTAAAGGGGAGGGAAGTGATAGCTCTCACGTGATAGCTGTGGAGATGGGAGGTAATTAAGAACGCTTGCTGTTCTTGCAGAAGATCTGGGTGGGTTCCCTGCACCCATATGAAAGCTCACTGCTATCTTTAACTCCAGTCCCAGAGACCCAGCCCCCTCTTCTGGCCGCTTGAGGCATAGCACACAGGTAGTGCATACATATGAAGGCAGGCCAAACACTCATACAATAAAAACTAAATCTAAAAAAAAAGGAAAAGAAAACCTACCATTCCCTCCCAGGAGACCCAAAATAAAATAGTCTATATGTGCCAAATATAATCCCACCCACTTCAGCAGAACTTGAATTGAAAGAATTCAGGAGCCAGGGGTGACGATAGTACATATCTGAAACTCCAATATTTAGAGAGACAGGGGTTCAAAGCCACCATCTGCTACAGAGTGAGTTCCAGGACACCAGAGGTTGCATGAGACCCTACCTTAAAAACCTAAAAATATTAAAAAAGAAAAGAAAGACAGAGAGGAAGGGAGGGGGGAAGGAAAGAGGAAGAAGGAAGGACAGAAAGAGAGGTTTGACCGACTGACTGATTGATTGCTTGATCGATTGATTGATTGACTTGGGAATGTGCCTGCCTAGCCCTAAGTAGAAGTTCTACATAAAACCCAAGCTAAGGCTGGGGCAAAAGGAAGTGGGTGCTAGGGAGTGGGCCCACTATTGTACATAACTGTGGGTTCAAATTCCCATCTCATCTCACCAAACGGTGGTGGAGAAATAAAACTCATATACACACTGGTTGGAAAAATGTTTCCACCTAATTGCCTGTGGACGGAGCACTTTATTTATAGATATGAGAAGGAAATTTGGCTTCCTTGCTCTGTGATACAGCAGGGAATGGGGGTGGGGGGTGGGGCTGCCGGCTTCAGAACTCTCCATGTTCCACAGGGCAAGAATGTGGAACCACTTTACATGCAAACACAGCCAGCCCTTCCTCTTCAACTGTTCTTAAACTCTTAAAAAATACATAAAAGGCTGTGTAGGATGTACTTCCCCATGAATTTCAGGGGCAGCAGCCCCCTGCTTGGTTAGGTGGTAAGCAGGAGACCCGGTCAGATCTGAGTTCTCCTGCAGGCTGTAATCAATATCCGGGAGATAAGGAGGAGTTCTCCACCCTACTGGAAGATTCTGGAAGCAATGCTGAGGGGATGTGATGTTCTCCAGACGTTCTCTGGGTTAGAGGGGAGCAGGACTTTAGGTCATGGTAGAGAATCTAATTACCATTCAGCCTGTGAGCCTTTCACAGCAAGGCTGTCCCCTCAGAGGGTGACCTTGGCTCTACTGGGCCAAGGGAGGTCAAGGAAGCCAGGGAGAATTGTTGAATGTGAGCCACGCAAAGCCTGTTCCAAAATGGAAATTCGACTTGGACCACAGTTTCAGTTCAAGAAGTGATGGGGCAGAGAGAGCTGATGTGCCAACAGAGTGCGTGTGGACAGTCCTACACACTTATAAAATGCTCTAAACCGCTCATCTGTATCCAAGGCCTGACTCACAAGGGACCCATCTCTGGAAGGATCAAGCCAAGAACAGGCAATGGCCCTGCCTTCCCATGAGGGCCACATGCCAATGAGTTAGCAGCTTCTGCTCCATACTGGTTCAGGCCTGTCCCCTGCAGCCTCACAGGGTGCCTGCAGCAGCCTGCTGACTGGGCCTCCCTGGAGTCAAACTGTTCTCCATGAAGAAGTCAGAGGGATCAGTTTCAAAGCCAATCAGATCACATCTCTACAAGTAAAGTCAGAACCAGTAAGAGGAATGGAGAAGAGAGGAAGGACTGTGAATATTTCCTTTTTAACCCTCTTTATACAGTCCAGTTGGGGGTTGGGGGAGCTATGAGCATGGTATGGCCTATAGCCCGGGGCAGCTAGAATTCCTCAGTTAATTCTCTCTGGGGAAGCCCTCACAGACAGACCTAAGGGTTGTGCCTTAACAACTCGCTACGTGTTTCTTAGTCTAATCAAGTTGACAATACAAACCAACCTTCATGGGCGTCCATCCTGGGTTAGGATGCAGAATAAGTGGATATTTAAAAACTGCAAACTGGATTCAGCTGGTTCTACAGAGAAGCAGATGAGGGTGACACTCCCAAGAGGGGATTTCTTTCGAGGAGACTGTCATGTTGACAGAAGAAAGCTAGGAAGAAGGAGCCAGGAACTAGGAAGCGAAGAGGCAGTTAGAGGCAGTTTAGTTAATTCTAAAACTAAAGAGGGCAAAATCAACTCCAGCTGATACAGGCTGATTTCTCAATGCCACAGGGGCATCTCTTTGGGCATATATTAGCCATGAGACCAGTACTTCTGGGAGCTGGGTCATAGCTGTCCCAAATGGAAAACACAGAATGTCTATCTAGCAGAGTGTGGAAATGGACATCGTTGTACATACATATGACTACATGTTACACAAGTGACAGAAAAGGACCAGCTATTGATTGACATAACATAGATGATTCCCCCATACGTGATGATGACCAAATTACGCTCTGACCATGTCTGAACACTCTCTGCGTGGAATTTGGCCCTGTGTATTCTCTTTCATGTCTACTTACGTAGAACCCCCCTGATCAGGATGAAGAAAGTTATCAGGACATGGTTATCCAGTGGGCTGGGGAGACTGACTGGGTGAGATTTGAAGATACTTCTAGGGCAATTAAAAAAAAAATGCCCTGTATCTTCCTTATAATGGAGGTTTAAGGGACAGTATGCCAGTATCTGTCACTTTGCATGCAGGTCACTGAATATAGGCCGCTGGATACTTCCCTTGAAACTTGTTTTTGAAGGACAAACCAAGAGCAGAGACATCAAGAATGAACAGGGCACAGAGGTGCTTGCCTTTCCTTCTAGGCACTGAGCCCAGCAGCCTGGTACGTGGAAGACCTTAGCCCATCGCTGCTGGGGGTATTGACCGGAAGGAGACTACCATCTTCCAAGACTCCTCGTGGAAAGAAACAGAACATGAAGGCAGACAACACATTCAGGTTAATAAACTGCAAATATCCATTTATCTATCCAATTTGGGGACAGGAACAGAATGCAGGAGGCCCTGATTACAATGCCAGCTCTTGTTTTGGTTGACAAATTAATCTGCCCAGGGTTTGGGATGTGAGGAGGCCCGCTGGGTTCATCCTCACAGCCTCCAGCCTCTTTGGACCACGGCAAGCTAGGAAAGGATGGCGGCTGCCTGATTTTCATGTAGATTACAAGAGCAGAATGTAAATTGATGTAAATCAGGGAAACCGATCAGGAGCCACGGTACCTCATTCTCCATCCTAGGGCCTCTCCTGCGCACACAGTGGCCAGTGCCACACTGGGTACCTTTCCCATCTGAGGCAGGCAGCCTTGGGGGGCTGGGACCGAGAGAACGATGGGGGCGGTGGCATGGGCTCCGTGGAGCCTTGGATGAAATAGCATTTCCCAGGAAAGATATCTGTGACAGCCTCCAGCCGGCTGCTCCCTGTGAGCCAGCGGTTCCACACATCCGGGCTCTAATCAACACATCAAGCTGACCAGGGGAAAATGGTTATGGCTTTTATAAAGGGAATATGTGCTTATTGCTGGAAAACTAGAAAACTCAAGAGAAGCAAACAGGAAAAAAATAAAATAAAAAACCAACTCCATCAGCCGTATAGAACTAGTTGAAATTTGCATATGTCCAATTCAGAGCTTTTGTAATATGTGGGTGGATGCTACATCTATGTATAAAAGATGTACCCTTTAATGGTTTGTGTGTAGATGCACACACATGTGTGTGCAGGTACATGTATGTACATAGAGGCTGGAGGTTGACTTTCTCTCTACCTTTTATTTTGAGACCCGGTCTCTCACCGGCCTGGAGTTCTCTGTTGTGACTAGACCGTCTGGCCAGTGAGCTCCAGAGATCTACCTGTCATACCATACTGTACCCTCGCTACGGGGGTTATGGATGTACACTGATGGACCTGGTTTTTACATGGGTGCTCAGGATCCAAACTTAGACCCTTGTGCAACAAGCATTTACTGACTAAGCCACCTCTCCAGCCCTGATTTGTCATTCAAAAAGACTGTTTGTTTGTTTGTTTGTTTGAGATTTATTTTATGTGCATGAATGTTTTGCCTATAGGTATGTATGTGCATTATGTGCATGCCTGATGCCCATGGAGGTCAGAAGGTGTTTGCTCTCCTAAAACAGAACTTACCGATGGTTGGGAGCCACCATCAATGATGCTGGGAATCAAGTCAGAGTTTCTGGGAAAGAATGTGGCACTTCTATCTGTGGGGACACTTCTATTGCCCATCTGCTCTGTCACTTTAAATTGTTATAGTCCTTCAGCTCCAGGTAATCAGGGAGTTGACCCAGGGCTCCTCACATGCTAGGCGAGCACTCTCCCACTGAGCCTGTCCTAGCCCCTAAGGAATTTAAAAGCTAAATGTGGATAAATGAGATTTATCTAAAGGTAGATGTCCCTGTGAAGGTTCTCACGTATCCAGGGCCTGGGCTGGAATTTATGTTCATGATTTCGTGTTCCACCCAGGCTATGTAATTGCTGCATTTAGAAAAACCAGATTCTATGCCTCAGCTGATGAGCTGAAAGAGATAAGCTTTAAGTCCTGCCTCCCAGCTCCTATGAAGGAGTAGGGCCACTGTAGATATACTGAAGGTAAGTTGAGGTCCCATGGGATTAGGGAGAGCTATAATCTACTGGTTGGCAGCTCTACAAAACAGGAGCTTGTATTGCACAGGTTGGGTGACAGTCACAGAAACCAGGACAGCGTCTCTGTCAGTCAAGGGTTACCTGCAGCCATCAGAAGCCACGGCAAGGCAAGGAAGACACTTCCAGGCTCTTCAGAGAGCATGGCCCCTCTCTGACATTCTGATCTTGGGCTTCTGATCCTCAGAGTAGGTAAACATAAAAGTTTCATTTTGAGAGCCAAGCAGTTTGGGGCATTTTATTACAGCAGCCCCAAGGGACTAACACAGTCCATGGCCCCAAGGCATGCTGAACACAGGAATTGTTGGGGAAACTGATGTGAGTCTTAGGAGGCTGAGGCTGAGCAAGGTCCCAGAATAACCAGAGGGAGCATGTTGGTGGCATGTTCTCAGCCCACAGTAGATGCCACCTTCCCATCAGCAAACATGCTCACAAACGGGGCTAGACTAACAAGAAATGGCCATTCTTGTTACTTGGACTTTTCTTCCTCAATTCCCGTGACCCTAAGGAAGGCAGGCCCGTTCATGAGCTGGACTCTAGGTGGACCCTCAGAACTCCCTTTTATCTGTCTCCCACAGATACTCAGAAATGCTCAGATATGTAGTCAATCCCCATTTTACTGGTATAAAACTAGAAGGAGGTCAAATAGTTCACTGTGGGGAGTGGAGGGAGGAGGGAGGGGGAGGGGAGAGGAAGATACAGTGAGATGTTTCAGAAGGTAAAGGCTCCCACCATCAAACCTGACTGAGTCCAATCTTCCAAACCCACGCAGTGAAAGACCAAGTCTCACAGGTTGTAAGCCAGGCTGTCTATTTCACACTGTGTATACCAGTGACCCAAAGAACACACACTGGGTGCTCAGTAGAAGAATCTTGGTAAAAAGAAGTAACTTCAAATTTAAAAGATAGAAAACACCAAGTACAAGCAGGGATGAGGAGAGGTGGGGAGCCTCCTGCATTGCCACAGGGAAGATGGGAACACAGCTACTGTGAACAGTATCCAGTCTGTCCATCCGTCCATCCATCCATCTGTCCCTCTTCTCTCCCTCCTTTATTTTCTCACTCAGTGTCCCTCCCTCTCCTCCATCCCTCCCTTCTTCCTCCGCTCCCTTTTCCCCTCCCTCCCTCTCTCCTTCCCTTCCTCTCCTTCTCTCTGTTTCTCTCTCTCTGTCTCTCTCCTCTCTGTGTGTCTCTCTCTCTGATTCCCTCCCTCTCTCTTTCTCTTCCTCCCTCCCTCTCTTTCCCTCTCTCTCTCCATCTCCCTCCCTCTCTCTCTCCCTCCTTCTCTCTCTCTCTCTCTCTCTCTCTCTCTCTCTCTCTCTCTCTCTCTCAGATCTATTTACATAATTTAAATTGTCTTCAAACTTTCAGTCCTTCTGCCTCAGTCCTTAAGTGCTGGGGCCACAGGTTTGCTCTACTACCCTGGGCGGTATGACTTTCTATGACACACCTAGGTCTGGCAGATCCAGGGAGACAGGACAGATGGCTATTGCCAGGGCTGGAGGAATGAGTGCAGGGGGATGACCACTTAGAGGGCACAGGGCCTCCTTCCGGGTGATGTAATGTTTTGGAGTAATCAGTGGTGCCCATGGGCTGCACAGCACCCAGAATGCATTTGTTTAATGCAGATGAGCTCGTAGACATTAAATGATAGACTCTATGTGTACCTCACCATGATACAGCCTTTCTAAGCCCTCAGTGGGTTTTCCCCAGGGCTAGCTTCTCCTTTCTCACTTTCGTCGGCAAACTGCTCTCTGCAAGCTATCTGCGGATGCCTCCCCCCCCCACACACACACACACTGTCTGATCTCTGCCCTCCACTGTGGTTCCTGCACCAGGCCTCTAGGTCACTTTCTTTTTCCAGGCATCACAACACACACACACACACTTTTTGTTTCTGAGTGATAGTGGGAACTTTTAGACAGACACAACACTAACCTTGAGCAAGCTTTCATCCCCCTCAGGGAGAGAATAGGGCAGAGCTAGGCAATTATTCATCCTCTCTGGACGGCAGTCAACCTGGCTCATACAGGGGACAGGGCTCCTTGCCCAGGAAGACATTCAAAACAAATGAAATACTCAAGAGAGTCAAGAAGTAATTGGTACATGTCTTCAGTGGTACCCCACCTTTCTCCCATCAATGTTCATCTCTTGAGAAAGGTAAAATTAAAGGCTTCAAAATAGTAAACCTTTTAGTAGTTACCAGATGACTGGGAATCAAGGTGTCAAAACTGTTGATGGGCTGGCGGGTTGAACTGGAGTTTGGACTGCCATTTATCACGGCTTCAATCAGACTGCTTTATAGCCACAGCTCAGAGACAATAGCAGTCAATGCCGGGGAAGCAGGAGCAGGATGAGAGGGCGGAGAATCCGTTATCCCAATGGATGCCAGCACCACTGGACTCAGAAGGCAGCCTGGACGCAGTATGAGCAAGCCACGTGCTTGGTTAGCCAGGCCGTGTGGCCTTGGGCTGATTACCTCTCTGAGGTTTGGTTCTCTTTTATAGCACGAGAAGATTAACCATTCTTGTTAGATTATTTAGGGTGGCAGCTGTAGAGAGAAGGGAGGAAGAACTAGAAGCTTGGCCTAACTTTAGGCAGGGCAGTGCTTATTCACAGCATGGGTGCATCTTTGTCACCCACATGTACTTATGGCCTAAGTGCCTACAGAAGATAGGATGTATCCCCCTTATAGGGGTGGAAAGGACTTTCATAGTCTGCAAGGGAAGCTGGGAAATGTAGTCTTCCATCAGGAAACTATTACTCATAACTCCGAAAAGATATTTTTTAAAAAATGCAGGGCAGGGTATTATATCTGCTTTCTGTTGGGTAGGATCTTTGTTAGAGGGGGTAGTTTTGGATCCACTGAAGAAGGAGTCCTCCAGTCGTGGAGCAGGAGGAGAGTCTTAACTTGCTTGGCCGCGATTGCCATCCTGTATCCCTGAAGAGACCCGGAAAGTGATTATTAGACAGGGCTGTGAGCAGACGATTTGGTTACAGAGTGGAACTGAGAGATTCTAGGGTGGTTGAGGGATAGAGAGGAGAAAAGGCAAGGGAAACAGCAGGAGCAGGTTGGTAAAAGGAAAAGGGCATAGAGTTGATTCAGGGTGACAGTGACTGGTCCCATTGCCTGGACCACGGCATCAAGGTGGGCTAACAATAGCAGCAGGGAGCTACAAAGCATCAAAGGAAGGAACAGAGGACTGATGTAAAGAACTGCATCTGGCCTGGGGTGAATGAAAGGGGTAAAGATCCCTTTTAGCTAGTTTTTTCACAAAAACATCTTTTTGTAAATATATTGGAAGCCGGTGGAGGCTGCGGGGTTTGAGACACTGGGAGAGTTTATGTGGAACATTTGTTTAGGTATAGAGTGAAATTCAGTAAGTAAAACATTTAAAATCAGGGTAGAGGCATAAGTTTCAGGATAACGAGAAGAGCTGGCCCAAGAGAGGAGCCAGAGAGGCAAGGAACCAGAAACGCATGCGCAGGAGGAGGCTTGTGGTTGAATATTTCTGGTCTGTTTCTTGGCCCTATTTCTAAGCAGTTAGGATTTATTGGCATGGAAGCAGCACTGTTTGAGGAGCAGGAGGAGGAGGAGGAGGAGGAGGAGGAGGAGGAGGAGGAGGAGGAGGAGGAGGAGAAGAAGGAGGGTACAAATCCCACCCCAGTAGTCAGATCTAGTCCTGTTTAGTTGTGGATACTGCATCAGCCAAGGGGTAGAGCTGGCCCTGAAAGATGTTAAGCTGAGTTGAGCTCATGAGGCAGAGAGGTTAGCGTGGTGGAGGCTTCAGTCCAGCTGTTTCAGTTCTTGACCAGGGTGGCAAGAAGAGGGATGAGGTGGATGGCCCCTGACCCGTTTAGTAGTCACTTTTAGAGGTCACTCAGACTGCTTTCAGGAGTTTGGGGGCGTCAATCTCTTGGCTTCAAGGCTGAAGGAAGTTCAATGAGGGGGGAAGAGCAGATAGAATGCCTCAGAAGAGGGACCATCCAAGCGACCATGATAAAACATAACAGCTGTCAAAGATCCAGAAAGGAAAGTCAGGATGTAACTGTGCAATTTTGTGTGGAACATTAAGAAACAAAATCACATCAGGAAAACTTTACAACAAGGTTGACATGAGTCAGTATAACGTAAGGTTGGACATAAGGCTGTCATAAGCTTAAGTGGAATTTTGTAATTGACTGGACCTTGATCAGAGTTCTGTAACAGGGTAAGGTAACTATACTTAGCTATTGTATTAGAGTCCTGCATAAGAAACGAACACCTGGAATCTTGGTAAAAGCAGTCAGCATCTAAGGAATAAATTTGAACAGAAAGTATCTGAGTAACATTCCTTGCTTCCAAGTGTAAAGAACTTTGTATATTTGTTTTAAATACTAATAATATCAGAGATTATTTAATGAACAAAATAGGATATTTCAAGGAAAACACAAAATTTTTGTTGATTAATTAATTAATTAATTAATTTTACATCCCATCCAGTTTCCCTCCATCCTCTCCTCCCAGTCCCCCCCCCCATCCCTCTTCCTTCCTTTCTCTTCAGAAAAGGGAGGGGGGCTTCCATGGATAGCAATCAGCCCTGGTATATCAAGTTGCAGTAAGACCAGATGCATCTTCTTCTATTGAGGCTAGATGAGGCAGCCCAGTCGGAAGAAAGGGTTCCTAAAGGCAGGCAAGAGAGTCAGAGACAGCCCCTGCTCCTGCTGTTAGGGGTCCCACATGAAGACCAAGCTGCACAACTGTTACATACATGCAGAGGACCTAGGTCAGCCCATGCATGCTCTCTGGTTGGTCAGTCTCTGTGAGCCCCTGTGGGTCCAGGTTAGTTGATCCTGTGGGTTTCCTTGTGGTGTCCTTGACCCCTCTGGCTCCTTCAATCCTTCCTCCCACCTCTTCCATAAAACCAGATACATTAAATCTGATTGAAGAGAAAGTGGAGAATAACCTTGAACAGATTGATACAGGAAACAACTTCCTGAACAGAACACCAATGACTGAAGCACTAAAATCAACAATTAATAAACGGGACCTCATGAAACTGAAAATTTCTGTAAGGTAAAGACACTGTCAAAAGCACAAAATGGCAGCCTACAGAATGAAAAAAAATCTTCACCAACCTCACATCTGACAGAGGGCTAATATCCAAAATACATAAAGAACTCAAGAAATAGCAGGGCAGTGGTGGCACACGCCTTTAATCCCAGCACTTGGGAGGCAGAAGCAGGTAGATTTCTGAGTTCGAGGCCAGCTGGTCTACAGAGTGAGTTCCAGGACAGCCAGGGCTACACAGAGAAACCCTGTCTTGAAAAAAACCAAAAAAAAAAAAGAACTCAAGAAACTAGACATCAACAAACCAAATAATCCAGTTTAGAAATGGGGTACAGATCCAAACAGAGAATTCTCGACAGAGGAATCTCAAATGCCCGAAAAAAAACTTAAAGAAATGTTCTATATCCTTAGCCTTCAGAGAAATGCAAATCAAAACAACTCAAGATTCTATCTTACACCTGTCAGAATGGCTAAGATCAAAAATTCTTGGGACAGGCCATGCTGGTGAGGATGTGGGGTAAGGGGAGCACTCCTCCATTGCTAACGGGAGCACAAACTTGTACAGCCACTTTGGAAATGAATTTGACAGTTTCTCAGAAAACTGGAAACCGATCTACCTCAAGACCCAGCTATACCACTCCTGAGCATATACTTGAAGGGCAGCCCACCACACCACAAGGAAAACATAATTTTTGTTTAGAAAACATTTGATAAGGTAACATTTTAAAAATTGGGATTATTACCTTAAATGGCCATATCTAATATTTGAAAACATGACAATACATATTTCTGTTAACATCAAATTGTTATTCCTATACTTCAAGATTATTGTAATAAATATATTTTGTATTGTCAGGCTACATAAAAAGATAATTTATTTTAAGTTGTATACCCCAAACAAATAATTTTTAATTTTCTATTTTAAAAGTGTATTCCCAGAGACGATGACTGTCTTGTCAACAAGAGTAAATTACTCATTTAGAAAAGTTTTATAAAAATAACCTTATTAACAGAAACCTTTAAAATTCTTTATAACATTTCATTCCATACAATCAGCAAGCAGACGCAAGATAAAAGCAGTTAGTCATGTCAAACTGTAATTACAAAAATGTGAATAATTTACATGCAATATTTACTGAATTAGCAAAGAATGCTAAAGCCAAATGCTTTATTCAGTGTGCTATTGCTGTGAAGAGACACCATGACTAAAGCAACTCTTATAAAAGAAAGCATTTCATTGGGACTGACTTATAGGTTCAGAAGTTTAGTCCATTATTGTCATGGCAACAAGCATGGTGGTTCACAGGTGGACATGGTACTGGAGAAGAAGTTGAGCGTTCAACATCCATATCCACAGGCAGCAGAAGAGAGAGAAAGAGAGAGAGAGAGTGTGTGAATGAGTCTCTGGGCCTGGCTTAGACTTTTAAAACCTCAAAGCTCACTCCAGCCACACACTTCTTTAATAGAAGACCACACCTCCTAACCCTTCTCAAGTAATGCCACTCTCTGATGACTAAGCATCCTGATGTTGGGTATTTTCTGAGGTTGGACAGATGGGTTTTTGTTACAGTTTCATGTAGAGTAATTCCAACCCCCCCCCCCGTGGTGGTTTGACTATGTATGGCCCCCATAGACTCATGTATTTGAATGCTTGGCCATAGAGAGTAGTGCTATGAAGAGGTGTGGCCTTGTTGGAGGAGGCGTGTCATTACCGGGGCAAGTTTTGAGGGCTCCTATGCTCAAGCTACAGCCAGGGTTGCCTTCTGCTGCCTGTAGATCAAGGTGTAGCACTCTCAGCTCCTTCTCCAGCACCCTGTCTGCCTGGATGCTGCCATGCTTCCCACCACGATGATAATGGGCTACACCTCTGAAACTGTAAGCCAGTCACAATTGAATATTTTCCTCTCTAAGAGACCATGGTCATGATGTCTCTTCACTACAATGAAACGCTAAGACACCACCTCTAAATCCCCATGCTCCACCAATTATTCCCATTGTAGCCCCTCCCAACTCCATGTTCTTGTTTTCTTAAAGAGGGTCTCAGGTGGTCCAGTGTGATCTTGAACTTGCGGTGTAGCTGAGGATCCTCTTGCCTCTGCCGCCAACGTGTTGGCACTGCAGATGTGTACCACCAACCACCACACCCCACATCATCCATCTCCTTCAAAGCCATACAGTGCTTAGCATTTTCAGGTTCATTTCTCCCTCCTCGTAGATAACACACATCAGTTTCTCCCGTGGCTTCCATGACTTGGTAGCCTATTTGTCTTCAACATGGAATAATATTCCACTGTCTGGATTCACCACAGATCAAAGGTCAATGCATGCCCAGCCATGAAATCGTCTACATGGGGAGGTAGGGCATTTCTACCTGCACCAGGGTCCCTGTGGTCCGCCTCTCTCAAGCGGAGTCTCTTCTGACCTCCATCAAGCCTGCCGTTTCTGATCCTTCTATGAATAGAATTTTATATAATCACTTAAAAAGTTACTCATGTGTATGTGTTTGTATGGGTGTATGCCGCACGAGTGCAGCACCCTGGGGGGGGGGGCAGAAGAAGATGCTGGATTCCTTGGAGCTGGAGTTTTAGGTGGTTATGAGCTGCCCTGATGTGGGTGCTAGGAACTGAACACAGTTTCTCTGGAAGAGCAGCAAGCACTCTTAACTGCTGAGACATCTCTCTGCCCCCATACTCTGATATGTCTGACTTCTTCCATTCAATATGTGTCTAAGAGTGCTCTCCCAAACATATGCATACACGCTTATAGACACACACACATACACACACATGTACACACACATATATACTCACACACACATATACACTCTCACACACTCACACACACATACACACATATAGACTCTCACACACACTCACATTTGGTATAGAAGTTATTTCTTCATTGCTGAATTGTATGGACACTTTACAGTTTTACAACAAGCCAAGGGTCTCGTGGTATATATCTGCAATCCCAATATTAGCGAGGCAGAAGCTAAAATAATATTCTGTATGTCAAATCTGTTGGGGTCATGGGTGGTCTAGGACCTAGAACTGTGTTCTGAACAGGCCTGGTATTCAAGGAATGCACTAAGGTATGTGGCAGGACATGGTAGCTCACACTTACGACCTCAGCATAGAGGCTGAGGCAGGAGGACCACTGGAATTTCAAAACCAGCCTGGTCTACATAGAAAGTACTAGGTTGCATAGTGAGATCCTGTCTCAAAAACAAAAGAAACACACAGATGTGTGTGAAGTAGCTGCAGTCGCCCCCAACCCCCAGTAAAATGTCTTGTTTGTGAATTTGAGTTCTGATTGGTTCACATCAATCTATATGCAACCATTCCTCCACAAGTCATTGGTTAAACCAAGGATGTGAGGCAGTTCTGGCCAATTAGATGTAAGCAGCCTTATTGAGCAGGGGTGGGACTTATGGGAAACATTTTTTCCCCTCAGAGATGAAAATAAATTTTACTTTTTGTGCTTCTGAGGTGGCATTGCCATGAAGCTCATTAGGCTGCTTCCTGATAGTAAGTCTCTGGCTTTGCTGACACCGAGTTTCCATGGACAGAGAAGTCTAGGAAGGAATGTTGGTCTGAGCCTGTGGGGATGCTGAAGAGGTAAGTCAGTAAGAAAACCACAGGAAGATGGAGACACAGTTTAGGATCTGGCCCTGGTGGGTACAGGCATGGCAGTGAAAGACCGCATTATTGTCAATGCCACTGTGACAAGGGACACACCAGGTCTGCCCCAGAGGATATAGGGCATATAGAACCCTCTGCACAGCGAGAGCTTATGTGGCCACAATGTTCGTGTGTAAGGTGAAAGGTCTGAACTCGCTTCTGGGCTTGAAAACCTACCGATCCTGGGACCTTAAATCCCACCAATCCCTAGGTTCACACCAAGCTCATGACTTGAAACTCCACTAATCCCCACTCTGGAAATCTCCAATCTGGAAAAGTCTACCTCCCTCTCAGTTCCCTGCTGCCTTGACCACCCTCTTGTGTCTTCCCCAAGATTTCTGTGAGGCTTGGGTGAGGTTTGTTGTGCTTTGTGTGGTGTGACTTGGTGGTAATCCTCAGCTCCCAACTGCCAGGATACCTTTCCCCACAGAACTGCAACATTGCCACTGGGGAAGCCTTTCCCCTCAGAGCTGTAACACTTACAATGTGACCCTTCTGTTTGATTAAAATTGTATCTTCTTTGACAAAGAGCTTGCTTGCTCTGTGACAGAGATTTGTCTGGAACACTGTAAATAAACCCAGTAGATAAACATGGAAGATCAGGAAGGAGGCAGGAGAAATGGCTGCCCAGGACCCTGTGGTTGCTTTGCTAAGACAGGAAGGGTGCTGCTGCAGGTGAGTACCAGCCTTGGGAAAAGAGAAAGACCAGCAGAGGATACTCCAAGCCTGGGAACATCTGCCAAACAAGCTGCAGAACTATGTGCTAAGGAGCCGGGTAAGGACTTCCAGGGTAGGGTGTGGGGATCTGAGCTGTCTTGGAAACTCAAAGCGTCTGAGCAGTCCGTGAGTAGGGGACCAGCTCAGGATGAGGCCTCGCCCTGTGCCTAAGGTTGTGTGGTGACTTGTCTGCTGTGACCCCACATGAAGCACTGGTACTGATGATGATTGGGTGAAGGGGATGTTGGATTCTCCAGGCTTACTGAAGCAGGTGAGCTTCCTCATCATGGCTGGACATCACCCCAGCCATTGACATTCTCAGGAGGAAGAGGAAAGAGGAGGTTACCCTTGCTCTCTGCCTCACCTGTTGACCCAGATCTTCTTTTCTCATTTTCAACTTGCCTTGGCTTTTTCTTTTATCTTCATCTACACTTGATCACATCCTCAGACAATGGCTATTGGATCTCCATTATGGCAGATGGTCCACAGATAGCAGACTGTAGACCTTCTCAGCCTGAATAACCACAGAAACATGTCTTTATACTTCTCTCTGTAAGCATTGCTGTCTCCGTATGTGTGCCTGTGTGTCTCTGACTGACCCAGGGACCCTGCAGGCTGCAGGGCTGCGTGGAGGGAAAGCATGACACCTAGGAGCCTGGCTACTTCATCAGGCAGCTCAGGCTCCTCTCTCAGCCTGTTTTGCATACAGAGCAGCAGACCCAGGTTTTATTTATCATCCTGTGTGCACTCTCTGTGCTCCTTTCCCAGTTGCTGGGGAGCCAGGATCTTTCACAGGGATTTGTGGAATCAGAGGGCCTTGGGGCTGGCCTCCCAAGGGCTGTGGGGAGTCTCAGGGATTGTAAGCCAAACTTTGTTTACATTTGCACATTTATATTTTCTTTCTAGGAAAGGGAACCTAAGCCTTCCAGCTATTCCTAAGGGTGGAGAAAGGTAAGAAGCATGGTGCCTCAGTTGCACACAGGTACATCTTGAGTGATTTGCTGAAGAATGCTGTTGGCCATCTTAGATTCTGTGTTCTCCACCAGCTCCCATGGGAAGCTGCTACTGCAGCTGGGCCTTTGAATGACAAGGCTCCCAGCACCAGGGTGCCCAGGCTGTGACTCCAAGCAGCAGCTGAGCAGTTAGCTTATCCAATCTGAGATGCACAGAAAGTGTAAAACACACCAGATTTTGGAACCAGCAAAAAATGTGATTTATCTCTTTAATAACTGTTATGTCTATTTTTGACTGCAATAACAGTATTTTTATGTTAAGCAAAACATTTTATTTAAATACATTTCATCTTTTTCTTTGTATCTTTTTTGAATATATATACATATGTACATATGTATATATATACAAATATTTATTAAAAATTTATTTAAAAATTTTGCCAGGTATGCTGGCACACACCTTTAATCCTAGCGCTCCAAGGGTAGAGATGGGTGGATTTCTGTGAGTTCAATCTGGTGTATATAGTGAGTTTCAGGTCAGCCAGGGTGACATAGAGAAACCATGTCTCAAGCAGAGAAAAAAAATTAGGATATATTATACATGACAATGGATTCATGTAAACATTTATGTAGGCACAAGTATGTCTAGAATCCAGGAAAGTTGAGAGGCCCTGTGAAAGGGTAGAAATGAGTTTTTAAGGGAGTAGTAAAGCCCTTTGTCTGTTTTGCTGTTGCAGACAGGGTCTCATATAGCCAGGATAGCCCTGAACTCACTGTGTAGCCCAGGTTGGCCCTGAACTCCTGACTCTCCTGCTTTCATCTTTCTAGTGCTGAGAAATACAGGTTTGAGATGAACCCTTTGGCCATTTCCTTACTTGACTTGGGTTTCTATCTTGTAAAATAAAGACACATTGCCAACATGACCCAGACCATACTCATGAGGTGCCTAATCTGTGCTTGGCACACAGCAGGCATTGAATAATTAATTGGCACTCCAGACACTATGACTTCTCCTGTTATTTTAGTGTCTATTCCAGAGATACTATGTTTCAGACCAAGGATTGTGATTGCAGTCGTTGGGAGACAAAGGTGAGTAGCTCTCTTATTAGTTCAAAGCCTGCCTGCTCTAAGTAGAGAATTCTAGGCAAACCATGGCTACATCATGAGCTGATGTCTAAAACAAAAAAACGGGGGGGGGGGGGGGGGGAGGGTATGTTTCACTGTGAACATTCTCTTTTCAAATACATTGTGTCAGAGTGATCAAGGCTGCAGGGGAGCTCTCTCACTCATCACTATAGCGTCTGGCAATCATCCTGGGTGAATATTCTACAAAAACCTTTCAGAGAACTATTTTATGCCCTGTCCAGATCCTGATCAAAACTTGAAAAATAAAACAACAACAACAACAACAACAACAACAAAATGGATGGGAAGCAGCTCCCA
Source organism: Rhynchomys soricoides (assembly GCA_019843965.1). Lineage (NCBI taxonomy): Eukaryota > Metazoa > Chordata > Mammalia > Rodentia > Muridae > Rhynchomys > Rhynchomys soricoides. The sequence continues at coordinate 4,459,846 of JADRCH010000100.1, read as the reverse complement.
CAGCACAGAGCCTCAAGGGGACCTGTGACAGGCAGTAACTTAACATGGCATGATTCATTGCTGGCCTGGAAATGTCCCAATGGTACTTTTAGTCAGTGGCCTGCCCTCTGCTCCTCTTCAGGTCCTGTGTTTGGTTGGATCTTGGTTGTAATCTATTTTAGGTTCACAGCTCCATATGACATTTCTGGTTTTGCTTTGCCACCATGACAGCTAAGCAATCCCCCTGCATGGAACATTGCATCTCTTAAGTTGAGTTGCCCAGTAGAAAGGGCCAGAAAATGATTTATGGGTGCTGAGAAGCTTTCTTGCATGAACCAAAGCATGAGTTAATGGGTCTGTCCCACTGGAGAAGGGGAAGGCCAAGCCCACACATACTTTGGATGAGTGGTTCATTTCTAAGGAGCCTCGTGGAAGGTTGGAGGGCTCATCAACTTTTCCAGACAGTTGGGGAGGGCATCTCTGTTGAGGTAGGGTCCCCTGCCTGGGAATGCAGGATCCAGGTCCTAGCGCTGCCTCTTGTTATCGGTCCTCTGTTTCCCCATGGGTAAAGTAGGGAATCTGTTCTAGTTAGGGTTAAGGTTATTATTGCTGTGATGAAACTCCATGACCAAAAGCAAGATGGGGAGAGAAGTGGTTATTCAGCTTACACTTCTGCATCATGATCCACCATTGAGGAAGTCAGGACAGGAACACAAGCAAGGTGGAGCTCTGGAGGCAGAGCTGATGCAGACGCCATAGAAGAGTGCTCCTCATGGCTTGCTCAGACTGGTTTTTTTTTTGTTTTTGTTTTTGTTTTTTTTTAAAGATTTATTTATTTTATGTATATGACTACACTGTAGTTGACTTCATACACTCCAGAAAAGGGCATTGGATCTTGTGGATCTTGTTACAGATGGTTCTGAGCCACCATGTGGTTACTAGGAATCGAACTCAGGACCTCTGAAGAGCAGTCAGTGCTCTTAACTGCTGAGCCATCTCTCCAGGTCTCTCAGCCTGTTTTCTAATAGAACCCAGGACCACTAACCAGGGATGGCACCACCCACAAGGAGCTGAGCCCTCCCCACCAACCACTAATTAAGAAAATGCAGCCAGATCGTATGGAGGCTCAACTGAGTTTTCCTACTTTCAGTTGACTGTAGCCTGTGTCAACCTGACATAAAACTGGTCAGCACAGTCCGTACCCTGAGGCTATTGTGAGCTCAAGGGGATGTAAGGAAGAAGGTGCGTCCAGAATAGAACTATGTAGAAAACCATTAGATAATGTGATCTCAGGGAGAGGGACAGCCCTCTTTTATTCCCTCTCCTCTCTTCATCCCTGTTCTTGTTCTTTTTTGAGACAGAGCCCCATATAGCCAAGGTTGGCCTCAAACAAAGTATGTAGTTGAGGCTGGTGTCCTGCCTTCTCTCCTAGCAAGAGGCTTCATGCATGCTAGGTGAGCATTCTACTACATCAGCTACAGTTCCAACCTCAGCAAGATTTTTTTAAGTTCCATGACTGAAAATTACAAAAAACAAAAACAAAAAAACCCAACTAACCAACTGTACTGGCTGGTTTTTGTCAACTTGACACAAGCTGGAGTTATCACAGAAAAAGGAGCTTCAGTTGAGGAAATGCCTCCATGATATCCAGCTGTAAGGCATTTTCTCAATTAGTGATCAAGGGGGGGAGGGCCCATTGTGGGTGGTGCCATCCCTGGGCTGGTGTTGGTTTAAAGTGTTCTGGGAGGTGTGAGTCCTGAGTCCACCCCTGGGCTCGGGCCTCTGGGAGAGGCGGGACACCGGAAGTTTGACTGAAATCTGTGGGACACTGCCCGGGGTAGGGGAGTGCTGCCTGGGGTCCCCGGGACTACATGGAGCTGGATCCTACTGGTTCTCAGGCTCCTGGGCATCCCAGGCCGCTGGATGCCATGGAAGAGCTAAGAACGGAGTGGGGGCTGTGGGCTAGAGCTAGCCCAGGGCTGAGGGGACCAGGTCTTTGGCTTGTTGCAGGATAGCTCACCTAGTTTGGTAGAGACTGTGGCTGGGAGTGCTGAGAGGCCTTCTGCGGGAGACTAGATGTGGCTCTTTAGATGAAGACCTGTTCCATCGTTCCCCACGGTGGATCCTGATGAAGAGAGACAGTCCATGGTTCTAGGGTGTTTATTGTCATGGCAGAGAGTGACAATGAGTGAAACCATACCCCACAAGCTTAGGGCAGGCCTGAGATTGAAATACCTTTTGCAGGGAGGAGTGGCTGGGAAGAGGAAGGGGAGTCTATTGGCTAAGCCTTTAGGTGCCTCATTAAAATGGGAATGTCTTGAGGCTACGTGACCACACCTCTACCTGTGGAGGGGTTTGGGCTACATGACTGATAGTCACAGACCTATGGAGAGCTGTGGCCTCTTGTCAGGAGCCTGGGGCCTAGGAGCATGGCAAAATGCCTACCATCCTTTGTAGGGTTGTCCCCTGCTGGGTCCCGGGGTTTTAAACCTTAGCTCAACCAGAAATCAAGCTGCCTTTCAGGGTCCCACAGGCTGGTAGTCTTGGGTTCTATGAGAAGGCCAGCTGAGCAAGTCAAGGGAAGCAAGCCAGTGAGTAACATCCCTCCATGGCCTCTGCATCAGCTCCTGCTTCCAGACCTGCTTAGCTCCAGTCTTGACTTCCTTTGGTGATGAACAGCAATGTGGAAGTGTAAGCTGAATAAACTCTCTCCTCCCCAACTTGCTTCTGGGTCATGATGTTTTGTACAGGAATAGAAACCCTGACTAAGACGCCAACCAACCAACTAACCAACCAAACAAACAAACAAACAGAAAGACAACTCTGAATTCAAAATGGTGGCCAGGCAGTGAGTGTTTGGGTTAGGTAATGAATTATCTCCCTTCCAAGACTCATTTATTGAAGATGTTGTCCACAGTGCTAGGAGGCAAGACTCCAGGGAAATAGCTGGATCCTGAGGGCTTGGCCTTTATCAATGGGTTGACCCAACTAGGGTTTGCAAATTGATAGCAATGTTGGAATCTTCTGGAAACTTTTGGAAGTGAGATCTACTGCAAGAGAGATCTACTGCAGTGAGTAGGGCACTGAAGGCTTATCAGGAAACTCCTTCTTGCATCAGAGCCTGCTCTCCATGTCTTTCTACTTCCTGGTTGCTGTGAAGTGAGCATCCACCAAGATGTTCAGCCTTCCCTCAGGCCCAGCCAACCATGGGCTGACATCTCAGAAACCATGAGCCAAAACAAATGTTTTTTGTTTAAAAATTAATTCCCAGATATTTGTCACGATGATAAACTCTCCAGAGTTTATCAACCACAGGGTAGGGCTCCCTCCTGGCAGTGCATGAGGAGCCTTGCAGTCAGTGGTCATGAGGAAAGAAGAGACAGGCCTGGCTGGGCCTAGAACCTTTTGGGGATAGTCATGTAGAGGAATGTTATACATTATATGTTGGTTCATAACAGGCAACTGAGTGTTCTGTGCCTGTTCCTGATTGCTGGCTTTGTTTTATCCAAATGGAAAATTATATCTCACATGTATTCTCATCTTCTTTCTCTTATATTTACAGATACTGTAATCCTGTTCATTGTCCAACAGTATACATGCAGACCTTTCATCAGCAGGGATTCCACTACCCAACTAGACCCTTGCTATGCTTCTGATTTGTCCCCCAAGGTTTCATGTGTTGAAGGCTGATCTTCAGGGTGGCAGCTGGGCCTTGTGTGTTGGGGTTGGGAGCAGAACCTTTAAGAGATGGGTCTTAGAGCAAAGTAGTTAGGTCACTGGGGGGGGCTCAGAAGGGATTAAGAGAGTTCTTGTGGAATTTTTGTTAGTTTGCAAGAGGGAATACATTGTTCTGAAAGTGAAAGCCTAACTCCTGAATCACCCTGTCACATGCATTCCTGCCAAAACACCATCCTCCATGGTGTGACATACCATGAAGGTCATACCAAAGGAATAATCAATCTTGGGCATTTGGCCTCTAAAGCTATGAACTATGCAAACCTCTCTTTTTTACTTTATGTGACATCAAGCCTTGCTTATTTTGTTATGCCAATGGAAAATAGACCAATACTTCCTTTATATGACAGCTTCCCTTGCAGCTAGCTATACTCTTGGAATTAAATTTTGGCCAATGAATTCTAAGCAGAAGTTTGCAACTTCCAGACACTTTCCTGGAAAGGAAGAAGCTTTTTCTCCAGTATTTCTTTTCCTTCCTTCTTGTGGTAACAACTGACACAACCATTGGCCCATATATCTGGGAAGAAGGGTAGAGATGTCCCACTCGCTGGGTGATTGATAACTCATTGTAATAAAATCTCCAACAGTCCTGAGGTTGCTGGTCTACCTCTACACAGATACAAGAAAGACAAACCAAAGCCACAATCATTTAGGCCCATGTATTTTGATGACTCTTAGAGCAGCCAATGGTCTATCCTGACTTAAACAGAGTAACAGTGTAGCATTACAGCCCAGCCATACTGAAACATTTTTCTTAAAACCTGTTCTCTAATGGGCCTGACTTCCCTCCTAAAATCCTGAAAGAACAGATTTCTCTGCCCCTAAGACTGAAAATTATGTATTCTTTAAATTTAACTATAAATTGAATGCATGCTTACCATCATTGGAGAATAGGGATGGAGAGATGGCTCTGCACTTGCTCCTCTTCCAGAGGACCTGTGTTTGATTTTAGCATCTGCACAGTGGCCCACGACCACCTGTAACTCTAGTCTGAGAGGATCTAATACCTCATCTGACCTCCAAGAGCACTGCACACACAAGGTGCTAGATGGCCTATTGGCTGGAGGAGGAGCTACCTCATAGGCAACAAAGTAACAAGGTGGTATATAATGACCCAAGTCAGAGGAGATTGATTCCTGTGGCTTTGATTAAGGTGGCTCTCCTTTAAGTAGTGTGTATGGTTGCTTCTAAGCTAGTGAACTTCAAGATGAGAATGGGAACTGGATGATTGGAGGAAAAGCATGCTTCTCTGTCAAAGGGGAGGATTTGTCCTTGACACAGGAGAGTATTTGGAAAACAACCATTGGACTGAAGTATAAGGTGACGGCAGGAAGTGGGCTTGGAATGAGAGAAATGGGGGCATTTTCCCCTTTCTAATCAAAGAAGCAGGAAAGTTGGAAGCAGAAGCAAAATACAGAAGGCTTTTCTGTTTGCAAATGGATTAGCGAACAGCAGAGAGACAGGATGCTCCTCTATAGTAGTCAAAAGGGAACCGATGAGGTAGACCAAAAGATGCTCAAATTTTCCTGGTACTTTGTGTAAGTCATCCTGTCAGGCACTGGGCAACTCTGGTGTCAGGTCAGGCTGGCAGAGGGGCTGGCAGATTTTTACCCAGACTTCAGTAGCAGCTACTTTACTCAGTATGACCAGACCATTTTCATTGCTATGAAGAGACACCATGATCAAGGCAACTCTTATAAGGGACAACATTTAATTAGGGCTGGCATACAGTTTCTGAGGTTTAGTCCATTATCATCATGGCAGGAAGCATGGCAACATCCAGGCAGACATGATGCTGGAGAAGGAGCCAAGAGTTCTGCATCTTGATCTAAAGGCAGCCAGGAGAAGACTAGCTTCTAAGCAGCTAGGAGGAAGGTCTCAAAGCCTGCTCCCACAGAGACACACTTCCTCCAACAAGGCCATACCTACTCCATTCAAACCACCACAATCTCCCTGGCCTCTGAAAGCCTTGCAGACCCTGTGTAAAGAGCACTCACTGCCTTTAGGCTAGAGAGATGGCTCAACAGTTAGGAGCACTGACTGCTCTACCAGAGGTCCTGAGTTCAATTCCCAGCAACTATATGGTGGCTCACAACCATCTGTAATAGGATCTGATGCCCTCTTCTGGTGTGTCTGAAGACAGTGATGTACTCACACAAAATAAATAAATCTAAAAAAAAAAGTTGTTTTTGTTTGTTTGTTTGTTTTATTTTGTTTTTTAAAGGGCACTGCCTTTCTGAAATCATAGGTGACACCAGAGGACAAATCCCAGGAAAGACCATTTTTAAATCCATTCCTAGCTCCTGCACCTGCATGAGACAGCTGCAGAGAGCAGACCTTAGGCAGGTTACCTGCCTCCCTTGGTCTGACTTCCCATCTGTAAGGAGTTTTGCTTCCTGCCTCTTCCTTCATTTTTTTAAAGATTTATTTTTTATGTTGTATAAGTGTTTGGCTGCATGTACGTGTGTGCACTATATGCATGCATGCATGCATGCCCTCAGAGGCCAGAAGAAGGTGTCAGATCCCCTGGAATGAAAAGCAGTTGTGAGTCAGAATGTAGGTGACGGGAATCAAAGCCTGGTCCTCTGCAAAAGTACCAGGTGCTCTGAAGTTCGGAGCATCTATCCAGACTCCTCCTTCAGCCTTTCACTGAGGGCCCTGCAGCCAGCTGTGCCTACCAGCCTGGGGAGATGAGTAACATTGACTTCTGTTCCCAAGAACTATAAAGCCAGTGAGTTGGTCAAAAGTGTTGAGGTCTGTTGCTATGTATCATCATTCCCCTTAGCCTGTAAAAAGAGACTCTACCAGTTCCCCGAGTTGCCGAGGGCCTCCCAAGTTTAGGGCTCCCCAAGAGAGGGAGCTCTCTGTCCTTCATGCTAAATAAACTATGGAGGCCAGAGTCTGACTCAATTTTCCCCTTCTCCTAAAGCCCTAGCCTTTGGAACTTGGGAATGTTCTAGAACAAGGTGGCATTCCTGCACCAGGAAGACACTTTTGAAACATCCCCACTGCCCTGGGATGTCATAGCCTGCTTTCTCCTCTGACCAGAGGTGGTCAACAGTGGTTGTCAGTTTGACTTTCCACAATTGAAAGATTTCTCATTATGGTGGCTTTGACATGAACTCTTTCTAGAAGGGTTGTATTCAGCAAGCCAAAACTTTAAAAAAAAAAAAAGATGGAGCAAGAATTGAAGTGAGATAGAAGACAACAGAGAATGGGGGAATTGTCACACACACACTGAAAGCCTACTGTGTGCCCAGGATCGCCTATGTGGTAACTTTTCTGAAGCCTATTTCACAGGTGTACCATCTGAGCCCCTCTGAAGAGGACAAATGTATCCAAAAACACAGGGCCATCAGGTTCCAAGGCTGGGAGCCAGTTCAAGGCTGCTGGTCTTCTGAGTGACTCTCACTTAGAAACTAAGCAGACTGTAAGACATGGTGGGGTGATTGGGGGGTGTGGCCTCCAGAGCTCTTGGCCATGGGTTCCTATTCAGCCAAAACACAGGCTCCTGTTTGCCTGCACCCCAGGAAGATTCCCAGGTGTAGCCTATCCCCAGAGATCTTGTAGATGCCAGACACTCATGATGGGGACAGAAAATGTGGCCCAAGGTGTCAGATGGAGACTCTCAGAGAACAAGGACGGCTTCTTTCAGGGACAGTGTGACCCTGGTGATATCTGTCCTTGCCAGCTTTTCCTTCTCTTTAGCTCTCTTTCCCTCCCCTCTCCTCCCCGCCTCCTCTCCCCTCCCTCCCCTCTTCTCTCCTCTCCTCCCCTTCCGTATCTCACCTCCCTCTCATCTCCTCTCTTTTCCTTCAAAAAAAAAAATCATTTTTTTTTATTACTTGTGTGCCCACTTCCATGCTTGCAGTTGCCTGCAGAATTCAGAAGAATGTACCAAATCAGTTGGAGTTAGAGTTACAAGCAGTTGTGAGCCACGCCGCATAGGTGCTGGGAACTAAACTCAGGTCCTCTGCAAGGGCAGCATGCCCTCTTAGCTGCTAACCCATCTCCTCAGCTCCATTGTTGTTGTTGTTGTTTAGTTTTTCTTTCTGAAAGAGTCCTACTATGTAGCCCAGGCTAGACCCTGACTCTCCATCCTCCTGCCTCAGCCTCCCATGCTGGGATCACAGGCATGCTCCACCATGTCTGGTATTTGCTTTGCACACTGAGGAGATCACTGAGCGTCAGTATTTTCCCTTCTGCCGCCCAGCTCTCTGCTATGCAGCTTTGTTAGACCAACTTCTTCTTATCACTGATGCTGGAATAGGCATCTGAGAAGAAAATAATATTTTTAGTATTTTTGAGATCATAATTTTGTTGTTTCTCCTTCCCTTTCCTCTCTCTAACCTCCCACGTATATCCCCCCTCTCTCTTTAATTCATGGCATTTTTCTTTAATTGTTGTTGCATATTTATGTGTATACGTACAGAAGTATAACTTTCTCAGTCCGTATAATGTTACTTGTAAGTATATGTTTTCATAGCATCCTTTGGTATTGTCTGTATGCAGTTGGTGAGCTCTTCCCTGGGGATGACTATTACTCCTGCTCCCAGCATTCCTCACTTGCCTGTAGTTCTTTGTCTGTGGCTGAGGCCTCCTGAGCTTTCTCCCATCTACTTTAAGACGTCTATTGCTGATATCCTTATTCAGGGTGAATAGGCAGCCATATTGGGGAGGCTTCTGATATTCCTAGGAGACACAATCTCACAACTCCCTGATCTTCTGGCTCTTAAAATCTTTCTGTCCCCTCTTCTACAAGAATCCCTCAGCCTCAGGTACAGAAGTGTTGTGGTTGGGTCTGGGCTCCACAACTCTGTGGGACTGTGAAACGCAGCCTGGTTTCTGGTTGAGCTAAGGTTTAAAAGCCTGGCAACCCAGTAGGGGGTCCCCAGTAGGGGACAACTCTACAAGGGACCTTAGGCGTTTTGCCATGCTCCTGGGCCCCAGGCTCCTGACATGAGGCCTCAGCTCTTCATAGGTATGTGACCATCAGTCACATAAGGGCAATGCCCAAGCCCCTCCATAGGTCAAGACATTCCCATTTTAATGAGGCACGTAGAGGCTTAGCCAAATAAACTCCCCTTCCCAGCCACTCCTCCCTGAAAAAGGTATTTCAATCTCAGGCCTGCCCTGAGCTTGTTGGGTACGGTTTCACTCATCGTCACTCTCTGCCATGACAATAAACACCCTAAAACCATGGAGTGTCTCTCTTCATCGGATCCACTGTGGGGAACGATGGAACAGGCCTTTGTCTAAAGAGCAGCATCTAGTCTCCTGCAGAAGGCCTCTCAGCGTTCTCAGTCACAGACTCTACCAAACCAAACCAGCTAACCGGCAACAAGCCATCGGTCTGTTGGGATCCAGCTGTGCTCCTCTTTGCCTTCCCTCCTTGACCCCAGGCTAGATCAGGCCCTAGGGCCCCCACTCTGTTCTCAGCTCTTCTGTAGCAGCCAGCGGCAGGCACCTGGGATGCCCAAGAGCCTGAGAGCCAGACGTCGGGTGGTGTCCCTCGGTGGCTTCTCACAGCCTGACACTTGCCCAGTGGTGCTGTGGGGTGAGCTCAGTCAAAATTCTGAGTCCCACCCCTCCCAGAGGCCCAAGCCCCGGGGGCAGACGTGGGACCCTCCCACCACCATAACCCAACAAACTCTGCATTTTGATTGGTTGTGTTTTTCTGTAGTGGTCTCTATCTGTCGCAAAGAGAAATTTCCAAGATGAGGGTGTTTATCTTTTTTTTTTTTTTTTTTTTTTTTTAATTAAAAGAATAAAAAGCAGCACTCATAAATCTGGGTGGTGCCCTTTCCCAGGGCCATCCTCTCTCTTCCGGATCCTGATGGTCCAGCAAGTTTGAGGCCACTCTGGGCAACTTAGTGAAGCTGTCTTAAAATATAAAAATTGAAAAATTCATGGGGGCCCAGGTTTGTCTCCCAGGACTACAAAAATAAAATTATTAATTAACCAATGAAATAAGGGGAGTTGGAGCAGGAGACATCGTTCAGTGGTCGAGCACTGCCTAGCACACACAACTCCCTAGACACGATCCCTGGCGCTACAAGAGACAAGCAGGAGACAGAGAGACAGATACAGATAGATGAGGGCAAATTATTTCATCTCAGAACTTAAAGGAAGAAAGGTTTACTCGGTTCACAGTTTCAAATGCTTCTGTCCATCATGGTGGGGCAGGTACAGAGGTGCAACTCAGTAGGAAACAAGGCCCAGGCTGTGGTACTCAAAGCACACCTCTGGTATAACTACACCCAATTCCTAAAACTTCCCAGCCCCCCAAATAACACTGCCTGCTTGGGAATAAGCATTAGAAATGGGGGGGGGGGTAGGGCGCATACGTGAGCTCATGCGGTCTAAACCACTGTAGAGTATGAGCCATGAATGGATCATCCACATCCACTTCAGCTGATGGACCAGTAAGACAGATACTGGTTGGTGGAGGACTGAAAGGGTTCAAAGTGGTTTGACTGGTCAATGGGCTTTGATCTGAGAAAAGCCACATTCTAAGAAGAACAAAGCACCCGATGTACATTCTTTAACCTGCCAGCCCTCCCCTACACCTGCAGAGTCAATCTCTGTGCCGGGCCCCATGGTTGGCTCTTGCCTAGCTTGTCATTTCTTTGTTTCTTTTGTTTTTGTGTTTTGTTTTGGTTTTGGTTTTTCGAGACAGGGTTTCTCTGTGTAGCCCTGGCTGTCCTGAAACTCACTCTGTAGACCAGGCTGGCCTCGAACTCAGAAATCTGCCTGCCTCTGCCTCCCAAGTGCTGGGAGTAAAGGCGTGTGCCACCACTGCCCGGCTCATTTCTTTGTTTCTTTAGGCCCAATAAAAGGTTTGGCAAAAGTGAGGGTGATATTGTTTAGTCTGAGGGTGAGCAAATAAGTCCCAGAGACCCTGCTCCCTAGCATGAGACCTTTGTCTTCCCAGTTACCCCTATCTCTCCAGTCTCCAACTTCAGTGCATTTAGCTCTAACTGGGAGGCACTGGTAGAATCTTGCCTCCTTTCTTGGATGAATGTATGGATGAAACCCCATGTACTATTGGCTGGCTATAGATTTCTCATTGTCTTTGTCATATCTCCATCTCCCAAGTGCTGGGACTACAGGCCTGTGCCACCACATCTAGCTTTCATAAGCCCTTTCCCCAGCACCTCTCCTTATCTGAACAAGGCTTTCTGTACTGCGTTGATCCTTCTACCAAAGCGGAGGGAGCTGAGGCTCACGGGTAGGGATGATTCCCAAGTGAACAGCAGTTCCAAACCCAGCCTCGCCTACCCGGGTGTCTATGATGTGCATAAAGTCTGCAGCCATGTTGCCGCCCATCTCCATGGGCCTTCGAGCAAGATATAAGTTCCTCTGTGCTTCTGTTTCTCATCCATAACCCAGAGATAATGTCACACTACCTCCCCTTTTGGAGTTGATAAATCATTACACAGAAAGTTCCTGATGTATCCCGGGCTTTGTCTGCTTTGTCAGGCAGGGCAGGGTAGGGCCTCCAGCCTGGTGCCAGCTCCTTGTGATGTTCTCATCTTACTCTGCGGGTCTGTGGTACTGTCTGCTTCTAGCCCATTATGAGACATTGGAGACAGTCATCACCCTCACACTCTGACTCCGTTTCGCATATGTTGGATAAACAATGAACTAGATGGATAACTCTGAACATCAGCAGCGTGGAAACTGGGAATCTGGGGAAAGCCATGAGTACTATGCAGAAGAACCCCTGGAGGGGTCTGAACGTTTTTCCTCTCCCTGAAGCTCCCAGGTGAGACTTGAGTTAAAGGATCACAAAACACACAGGCTCTCCAGCCTCTCTCCAGCTCTGCCAGGAAAGGGAGGGGTGTGGACAGACAGCTCCAATGGTCCCTCCTGTCCCCATTTTCAACTTTTCTCATCCTTTCCCGATTCTGAAACCTGTTGTGACTATGGGGTTAGAAAAAGACCAAATAGCAGAGTGGAGAGGACCTAGACTGACCCCCATCCCCACCCCCCACCCCCACCAATTTCTGCTTGAGGCTTTCCTGGCATCCTCTGTTGTTCAGAGAAAGCCTTCTGTCATGGTGGGGGCAGCGGGGAAGGCAGGCTTACGAGAAACGCAGTGGATGTAATCCAAGCCAAGGAGGCAGCAGCAGGAGAAACCTAAGATGCTGTTGAAGCCCCCCGCCCCCCACCTTATCTGCCCGGCTGGCGGCTGCTGCCTGTGCAGCGGACCATCTCATCCAAACTGGGTGGCAATCACGAGGATTTAGCAGAGGAGAAGAAAGCTCCTCCTGCCCACAAATGTATCCCCAAGCCAGGCAGCGTCCTTGAAGTGCCACCCCAGCATGCGGGTTTCCACTCAGCATGCAGGCCTCAGGGCACAAGGTGAAGCTTCAAATCCCACCCCTCCCCAGCCCCTCCTCGCCCCCACTCCCGGGTGTGCTCTGTGCCCTCACACGTCCGCTCATGGTCTCGCCTCTTGTCAGCCTGCTCTTGCCGGGTTTTTATTTGGGGTCATTCCCAAAGGCCACTTGTCGAGAAAACAGGGCCCAGGACACAATGGTGGCACAGTGACCAGCCACCCAGGCCCTGGCTAATCGCAGAAACACCTGGAGGAAGAAACCAGAAACTAAATCCCTGTGATTAGGGCTTGAGGCTTCTGGTGGTCCTTGTTAATCTCTTTCAGGTGGATAGCCCAGCAGGGGCCCACTGCTTCTCCAGTCCCAGAGACCCAGCCTGGGGCCAGTGGCTGAAGCCTGTCGAGCCATGAGCTTTGCAAGGCTGGCCGGGTGTCTGCCTCGGCAGGTGCCTTGCCAGTGCTGGGGCCTTGGAGACAAGTGGATCTGTGTAGGAAACACTATGAAAGAGATCAGCTATTTAACAGCTTAGTCCCCTTCCACAGAGAGGTTGCTTTCACCCCTGTCCACTCATGGACCAAGTCAGAGTACATAGATATATAAAATGAATGCATAGATAAGTTAAACAAACAAACAAACCTTAAGTGGGTCAGCAGGTGGCTCCTTTGGTCACCAAAGTCACCAAGCCTGAAGATCTGAGTTCAGTCCCAGGAACCCACATAGTGGAAGGAGAGAAATCTCTGCACATGGGCTATGATATGACCCCACTTCCTCAAAATAACTGTAAAACAGTTTAGAAAACAAACAAACAAACAAACAAAACAAAACGAAAAACCAAAAGCACACGGTGACATAAACTTGCAATCTCAGCTCCAGAGAGTCTGAGGCAGGAGGTTTGTCTTGAGTTTGAGGCCAGCCTGCATTAGGTAACAAGTTCCAGGTCAGTCATAGCCTACAGAGCAAATCCCTGTCTCAAAAATCAAAAAGAAATGCTAGATGAATAAAAAACACATTTCCCTCCCTTCCCAAATAAAACAAGGTGTGTGTGTGTGTGTGTGTGTGTCACACATATGTTTTGACTCCTGTAATCTATATGGCATCGTAGATCTGTGTGTGACGCTTGCACCAGGTCCGGAGAGGCTCTGTAGCCTTGCTCTGTGCAGAAGCTAATCCAGCTCACACACCCTGGGAAGGATGGTGCCTCTCAGCTTCCCATGCTCTTCTTCACGATCCCTTAGTTCTATCTTCAGTCTCTTCAATGTCACGGGCTCCCTCCCATCTTTTGCATCCATTTGTGTACTGACTGACACCTCACTCTTACCCAGCAGTTCTCAACCCGAAGGTCCCAACTCCTTCAGGACTCGACTGACCCTTTCACAGGGTTCTTATACCAGATATCCTGCATATCAGATATTTACATTACAGTTTGCAGCAGCAGCAAAATTCCAGGTAGGAAGTAACTAAGAAAATGATGTTATGGTTGGGGTCACCACAGCATGAGGAACTGGATTAAAGAGTCGCAGCATTAGGAAGGTTGAAAATCGCTGAGCTAGATCATTCAACTCCCTGCATCTGCAGGTTGCACATAGGCAGAATCAATAGAGGGCCCAACGTACTAAAAAGAGTTGCATCTGTACCAAGAACAAACAGATCCATTCCTGTCATTCCCTGAATAATGTGACATAACAGCATCTAGCATTCATCTGGAGGTCATTTAAAGCATGTGACAGATTTGCATAGATCAAGGGATTAGTGGTTTGGATTGTGAACTTGATTGAATTAAGTGAATAATAATAATAATAATAATAATAATAATAATAATAATGAGACACACCTTTGGATGTGTCTGTGATGGTTTTTCCAGAGAGGCTGGGTGGTAGGACGCTTGCGAAGCATGTGTGAAGCCCAGGCTCAATCCTCAGTACCACAGAAACGGGGTGTGCTGGCCTGTACCTGTTATCCCAGCACTTGGGAGGTAGAAGCAGGAGGATCAGAAGTTCGAGGTCATCCTCAGGTACATAGCAAGTTCAAGGGCAGCCTGGATAACATGAAATCCAGTCCAAAACAAAAACAACAACCAAAACCCAAAACAAACAAACAAAAACAACAAAGCAAGCAAACACAAAAAACCAGAAAGGAGTAAACAGGAAAGACCCAGATGTACGAGTACTCCTTGCTCTAGTCCTCTGGGATGTGAGGAAGGGATCTCACATGCATCCCTGCACCTTCCCCATCCTGTGATCCACCCTCAAACCCTGAGCCCAAACCAATCCTTCCCTAAATGTCTCTTGGTAAGTATTTGGTCATGGTAATAGCAAAAGTAGCTAATGCAGCTCCTTGCAAGATCCTCTTGTCTCAGCCTCCTGAGTGATGGAGTGATAGGTGTGTGATACTGTACACAGCATAACACACACACACACACACACAGAGGATATCCAGAAAAAGGTTTTGTTTTACAGACTTACACTGTCTTCTTTCTCTTGACAAGAGACAAGCAGCCAGAAGGACCGTCACTATGGCAAAACTTGCCCCATCACTCAAGGGGCACATCAAGGAGCTGAGGACAGTGTCTGAGGCAGAGTCAGCTTTGTGGGCCTTTGTCTTGGCAGTACCATACTTTGCTTAATGGTCTGCCATGTTGGAATTGCTCATGTGTTGAATAGGGGTTCTTATGTTGTTTGAACAAAACAAAACCAACAAACAGCACAGCTGGCTCTGTCTTCTGGGGTCACAGGGTATTATTTTTCACTGTTTATCCCTGCCTCCTGGGCACATGGAAGTCAGCTCAGGTTCCCAGCAGGTGTACACTCACACACCTGCCTGTGCAGGTGCACAGTCGGCATCTTGATTTTGTTTTGTTTTAATTTTTGAGATGGGGGTCTCACTGTGTAGCCCTGGCTGACCCAGAATTCCCTGTGTAGACCAGGCTGGCCTCGAACTCACAAGAGGAAGAAGAGTAAGGGTAAAGGGAGGGTCTACAGGAGCTGAGGGGTTCTGTAAATCAGGGAAGGTAAGGCATGGGAGGCACAACATGCTGGGGTGGATGAATGAACTAAGAGCTCAGCAGAGATCTACCAGCCTCTGCCTACTGAGTGCTGGGATTAAAGATGGGCACCACTGTGCCCAGTTCCATGCTGATCTTGGACATACACACACACACACACACACACACACACACACCTGCTCACACAGTTGAACCTGTATACCTGCCTGTGAATTGCACACTCAGACACTTGTCTGCACATGTGCGCACATACTATGCTATGCACATGTGTAACACCCATCTGGTCCAATGAGCACGCCACTGTACTGAATCATCCCTCTGCCTCACAAACTTATGCACATGTTCATGGGCACATTTCTTTGCACATACATACATACATACATACCTGCCCATACATGCAAACACCCTCCCCTCTCACATACACACACAGTGCAAGTCTACATGGAAAGGACACATGCAAAACACACATATGGACTTCATAGTGAGAAATAAAATGTAACAGATGAGTAGGTGCTGGGCTCAGGTCCTGACTCTGTTACTCTCTAGCTGGCTTATCTTGGGTGGAAAATTACCTCAATTATCTCTGCTTCCACCTCCTTGCCAATGAAAGGAAACCCTTGTGCCACCCACGCAAGGATTGCCAGTACAGTACATGTTAAGTACATAGTAAGTGCTCAATAAATGTCACCGATTAGTGATACTGTTTGCCAGACAAACTTCCGTGGCCCATGGATCTGAGTGTTTCTTTTCAAATTTGCAATTACTGTATTTCCTCAAAAGTCTGTGGGGTGGGTGTTTCTCGTTTATGGGGCAAAATGATGGCATTTCCAGGGAACCTGCCCTTCCCCCAGGAGCAGGAAACCCAGGTGGCCCAGGGGACAGAGCGCATCTGACTTCCAAGTGGTGGAGGAGCTGAGGCCCTGACCATACCTCCTGACAAAGCCTCCTTGCTCCTCAGTGATTTCACCCTTTGCCGACCCAGGAACAGGCTCTGCTTTGTTTCGTGCGGCCCAATAGACTCCCTTTACATTTTTACCGCTAAATTGAATCTACTGCCAGTAATCTAATTTACATTTGAAGGCACACACAATGCCAACATGACCAAACGCCAATAAAATTTCTAGTAAAACCCATAAATGGCTCAGTCCTTGTGTTTATGGAAATCTTAGCTTACTCCTGCCCCAAGAACCTTGCAGCCCAGAGTCCCAAATCATTCCCAGATGACAAGGAGGCACATTCATGCCCCTGGCAATGATGGGACGAAGCCTTTCTTGGGGTCTGTGAGGAGACCCCATGGGCAGTGCACCAGCCAGTAGAAGGGGTTGTGGGAAGGCTTTGAGTCAGGTGCATCCACCTGTGCTGTGCCCCATTCTGTTCCATTTCCTTGCCTCAGGCCACTCCAGGAAGCAATGGTCATCTCTGTTTCTGGACTGGTGGAGGAGAGACGTGACTCCTTGTCCCAGTGAACCCCACTGTGCTGAGTGAGCACATCATAGCTTCATGGAAGTTCAGAGAGATGGCTCAGTCAAGGCACTCGTTATGCAAGCGTGAGGACATCTTCACTACTCACATAAAAAGCTGGTTACAGGGACACACATGGGAATCCCCAGTCCCGGGAGGCAGAGTCAGGCAGGTCTCTGGAACTCACTGGCTAGCTAGCCTGGCCTACCTAATCGATGAGAAACAGGACAGTGAGAGCTTTTGCCTCAAAAAAACAAGATGAGTGCTGCCTGAGAAATGACATTCAAGGTGACCTCCACCTACATGGTGACCACCATTCCCAACCCCACAAATTAGGTGCAGGGTTCCGTCGTCACTGAACAACAGACATGGGACACGAATTCTGATTGTTTAGCTTCAGAATCCACAAGCTTGACCACCATGATGCTGCTCTGATGTCATTCTGGTTGAAGACCATCTACTGTGACCGACAGTAGAAGGACCAAGTCCTCGCTATAATTATCACTGAGGTTTTTGAAGCCCCCAGGGTAAGAATCCCAGAGAGGGAATCACCATGTCCAGGTCACATGCCTTCAAGATCATAGGCCCAGCTTACTGCTCTGGAGCCTAGGGTAAAGGACAGAGTTAATCACCCTCAGTTTATTGTTTATATCAGCATTGCTTGCTGTTGGGTTCCTATCTGAACGAACCGATAGATGTACCACCCCTCTTTTCTTTAGCCATTGGTCATCCTGCCTTTATTGTACTGCTGTATTCAAACATTCCTGTGTGAAGGGTTTGCTCTGCAAGCTGAGCTTGATTCCCAACTGTGGTGGTTTGAATAAAAAAATGCCTCCCATAAACTCATATGTTTGAATGCTTGGTCATCAAGGCATGGAACTGTTTGAGAAGGACTGGGAGGTGTGGCTTATTAGGGTAGGTGTAGCCTTGTTGGGGGAAGTGTGTTAAAAGTGGACCAGGAAAGGTATTGGGATTTCAAAGGCCCATGCTAGGCTCAGATCTCTCATGGCCTGTGGGTCAGGATGTAACTCTCAGCTACTGCTCCAGCACCATTCATACTGCCATGATGTTAAGTGGACTAAACCTCTGAAACAGTAAGCCAGCCCCATTTAAATGTTTTCTTTTATAAGAGTTGGTCATGGTGTCTCTTCATAGCAATAGAACAGTGACTAAGACACCCATGCACATGTAAAAAGGTGGACATAGTGACATATGCTTGGCAGCCTAATCTACTTAGTAAGACCTAGGCCAGTAAGAGACCCTTTTCCTAAACAGACAAACAAGGTAGTTGGCTCTTGACATGAAGATCACTGGTCTCCACATGCATGTGAACATACATGCATATAAAAAGGTTCACACGTGTATAATTTCACTGCATGTAAATACAATTGTAAGTTGTAAACCCAATACCTAATACTAAGGGTTCTTGTTCTTGCTCATCCCCTGCTGTGCCATTATGCTGTCTATGTCCCTGGTCCTGTTTTGTTTTTTTGTTTTTTTGTTTTTGAATCTCTGATGTTCACACAATTCTAGTGTTTACATCCTCCAGTGAGGCTGCCCATGTCCTAGACCTATTCAACAATGTGATAGACACCCTTGTGAGTACCTCTCTCTACTGGGCATGTGAAGGGTAAGCCTGCTGAGTCACAGGAGGGACATCGGTTAATGTTACTGAGTCAGGTGAACCTCCAGGAACAGTCTGCAGTCCAGGCATGAAGGGCCAACCTCCCCATATCCATACCAAGGCCTTACTCTTTCCTTCCTTCTGACTCGAGCTGATTGGAGCTGACATGACAAGTGTAAAGTGACATCCCGTGGTTGATTGAATGTACCTAGCTACCAGTAGGCGCATCTCACCATGTGCCTGTGAGTCTGTGGATTTCCATTGTACTTCATTGCAGCAAGCTCAGTTCCTTTATCTGAGGACTGACCCAAAGCCCTTGTGCACGCTGCGCAGAGCTCTGTTAGATCTCAAACTCAGGACAAATGCCCGAGCTGCCTATCAAAGCAGACCTGGCTCCAGGTTCTTCAGTTCCTACCTGTTACGAGGTATGGCTAGCATGCCCTGCTCTCTACCCTGAATTCACCAGCCCAAGGACTGGGCTGCTCTTCCCCTAGAGGCTCTTCCCTGTATAACCTAGACATTTTGGTTACCTACACCCTTTGCATCTTTGACCTCCTGCCTGCTGTACCTGGTTCTCCTCTCCCTTCCCCTCTCCCACATGATTTAGGGTAATGACCACTCTGGGTTCTCAGATGTCCCTGCCTCTGGCTATGCTCTCCCACAGATCTATAACCTTTCTTCTCCTACCATCCCTAGGATCAGTCATATGACTTTCTTTCCTTTTTATTTTTTTTTTTATTCATTCATTCACACACACACACAGACACACACACCCCCCTTTCTCCTTAGGTGTGTTACCCTAGGGCTTCATGCTTCATACATACTAGGCAAGTACTTTGCATTCAGCTGTATCTGTTTTTTGTTTGTTTGTTTTTGTTCTTAGCTTTTTATAAGACAGGGTGTGGTGGTTTGACTGCTAACGATTCCCTTGGACTCATAGGGAGTGGTACTATTAGGAGGTGTGGCTTGCTGGAGTAGGCGTGGCCTTGTTGGAGTAAGTCTGTCACTCAGGGTGGGCTTTGAGGTTTCAGATGCTCAAGCCAGGTCCAGTCTCTCTCTCTCTCTCTCTCTCTCTCTCTCTCTCTCTCTCTCTCTCTCT
>JADRCH010000100.1:4422697-4440595 GCA_019843965.1 Rhynchomys soricoides | reverse complement strand
TCTCTCTCTCTCTCTCTCTCTCTCTCTCTCTCTCTCTCTCTCTCTCTTGATCTAGAACTCTCAGCTCTGCCCACCATGCTTTCGGCCATGATGACAGTGGACTAAACCTCTAAACTGCAAGCCAGCCTTGTTGAATGTTGCTACGTATCCTAGATGAGCCTTGAACTTGAAACAATCCTGCCACCTCAGCCTCCTACATTGTAGCCCTTGTCCTCACAGCAATTCTCCAGCCTCATCTTCCTGAATGCTGGGGTGAAAGACCGGTGTCACTACATCTGGAGATTTCTACTTCGAATCATACAGAATGTCACTTAGTTCTTCCCAGGACTTCTTGTTTTGACCTGCTTTCTGTTGCTGTGATAGAGTACCTAGGGATGGGTCAGGTAAGGGGCAGACATCCCTGGGCTCAGGGACTCTCTGGGACCCATCAGAGGGTGGGCTGCCAGTACTTTGACACTGGGATGAAGAATAGATACACTGAGTACATTCAACATCTTTAGATTTTATTTTAAGCAGGGTGTTGTGATGCGCACCGTGTACTGGCTGGTTTTTGTGACACAAGCCGGAGTTTCACAAAGAAAGGAGCCTCCCTTGAGGAAATGCCTCCATGAGATCCAGCTGTAAGGCATTTTCTCAATTCATGATCGAGGGTGGGAGGGCCCATTGTGGGTAGTGCCATCCCTGGGCTGGTGGTCTTCAGCTCTATAAGAAATCAAGCCGAGCAAGCCAGTAAGTAACATCCCTCCATGGCCTCTGCATCAGCTCCTGCTTCCTAACCTGCTTGAGTTCCAGTTCTGACTTCTTTCGTGATGAACAGCAGTGTGGAAGTGTAAGCCGAATAAACCCTTTCCTCCCCAACCTTCTTGGTCATGACGTTTGTGCGGGAATAGAAACCCTGACTAAGACACACCTTTAATCCCAGCACTGGGGAGGCAGAAGCAGGAGGATCCAACCTGATGCACATAGCATCAGGAGACAGCCGTAACTAGGGAGAAAGACCCTGTCTCAGAAAAACAAAACTATTTTTTGTTTTATGTTTTCTCTGCTTTTATGTCTGTATACCACTTGTGTGATTGATGCCTGCAGAGGCCAGAAGAGGGCGTTAGATCCCTGGAACTGGAGTTAGGCACAGTTGTGAGGCACCAGGTAGGTACCAAGTTGGGTGCTGAGAATCAAACCTAGGTCCTCTTGAAGAGCAGTGTGTGCTCTTAATCGGAGTTGTCGCTCCACTCCTGCTGAGTATATTCAGATGAAGGATTTCTGTTCAGGCAATTCAGTAAAAGCTTCCATTTTTTTCTTATCGGGCATCATGCCCATTTTAAACATGGCCACCTCATTTGATTTCTACAGATCGCTTAGAGTCTGGTGAGTGGCCGTGAGCTGGGTAAGAGTCCCCCCACCTGTCATCTAAATTGGTCTCATAGGCAGGCTGAATCCTTTCTAGAATCTCAGGAAGGAGGCTCAAGACTCCACTCTGGCTGATCAGAGAGTCACCTTCCTTTGGTCATACCGTTGGGGAATGGAGGTAGTCACGTGACTCAGCCGGGCCAATCAGGTGCAACCAGATCCTCACTTCCTCTAGAAGAATGTCAGGCTGGTGTCTCTCTCCATGAGGAGAAGTCTCAAGGAATCTCCTAGAACAGAGGAAAGAGCCTGGAGACAAGGAGAGAGAAATGTCCTCTCAGTTTTCCACTCTAGATTGGTCTCATTCTTTCCAAGGAGACCCGAGGCTGCATTTGTTCTCAAAGGACAAAAGGGAGGCTTCACGTTGTAACAAGACAAATATACTGAATTAACACGCCTCTAGCGCCATACTGACCAAGCACAATTGCAAGCAGTGCCCGCAGGAACAGAGTCTTCCAAGGCAAGGTTCTTAGTGTCTCTGGAGTCCAAGGCCAGGTTTCCCATTGTGACAACTGGCCATGTGACAGTCTTTCATAGGCAGCCTTTTCAGTTGCCTATCCCACCTCCACAGGACCCTCAATAAGGTCGCTGTCCACATAAGCCACGGGGACTACCTACCCCTTATTTCAGGATCTGCTTCCCTGGGAACCCAAACCAGGATGTGCTTCCTCAAGTCACGAGGGCAAAGGGTGTGAGTCTCCATGTGACTGGCATTAGAAGTCCCTTGCTTCTCTCATCAGCTTGATTGGGAAGCTCATGCTCACTTCACTGTGCTCCTAAGGGGCATAAAGGACATTAAACTTGTAACCCAGCAAGCTATGGTACCCAACCAACCTATGACTGATATTCTGTAGTCTGAATCTCACAGAATAAACCATTGGCTTTCTTTTTCTTGCTTGTTTGAGATGCGTATCTCCTTGGGTAGCCCAGACTGATTTTAAATTTTTATTCTCTTGTTTCAGCTTCCTGGGTGCTGAGTGCTAGGTTTACAGGTAAGTTTTTAAATGCTAGGACACTACTCACAACTTATCAGCTATAGATGGAGCCTATACATTCATTCGATATCCATTTCCACAGTCTGGGCAATTAAAGTGGTCTAAACAAAGTTCTGATTCGTAGTGTTTGTCTTCTTATATTTCTTCTTCTTCTTCTTCTTCTTCTTCTTCTTCTTCTTCTTCTTCTTCTTCTCCTTCTCCTTCTCCTTCTCCTTCTCCTTCTCCTTCTCCTCTTCCTCCTCCTCCTCTTTTTCTTTTGAGGTAGAATCTCTTTTTGTAACTCAGGCAGAACTTAAAATTCATGGCAATCCCCCTGCTTCAGAGTCCTAAATGGTAAGGTCATAGGCATAAAGTCATCCAGCACACCCAGCATGTTGATCAATTTCCACAGTGTTAAAAATCTCCATCATTGCTGAGTTCAAGCTACCCGAGCTCCCTTGGATGCAGAGTTGAGGAGACACACACAGTAGAGCATCCTTCTATGCACCTGTTGGCACAAGCCTACTTGTACTTTTGGGATGAGGAGTTGGAGAAGTCTACTCTGCAGCTTGAGATGCTTTCTAGACACAAGAGGTGTCGACAACCTCGAGGGTTCAGGAAGCCGTGAAACATCTAGGAACTGAGAGCTGGAGCGTCTAGTTCCTGTTTGTTTGCTGGCAAACTTCAGAATGCTTTTAGGTTCAGCGCAGAGTTGAACAGAATGTACTAAGATTCTCCGCAAAGACCTGTCATTTCAGGTGCATAGCCTCTCCTACTGTGGGCACTCCCAGCCAGAGTGGCCAAGTTGTTGCAGGTGATGAATTCAACTGTCATGTCATCCCCTCCCCAAAGCTGATTTAAGGGTCATTCTTGATGTCTGCACTCTATGATTTGGGATAAGCAGGTGATGTATGTTTGGCATGCCAAAGAAGACTCTCATTGCAAAGATTTAGTTGTAAATTTAAACCTGGAGTGGTGCTGAATACCTCACATGCCAGCACCCAGGAAGCTACGGTAGGGGTTTTTAGAGTTTGAGGCCAGCCTGGGCTACATAGCAACACCATATCTCAAAAACACCACACAAGTGTCAGGAGTGCTGGTGCACACCTTTAGTCCCAGCACTCAGGAGGCAGAGGCGGTGGATCTCTATAAATTCAAGGCCAGCCTGATCTACATTAGTGAGATCCAAGTCAGCCAGTGCTATATGTGAAATCCTGTTTCAAAACCAAACAAAACACATACACAGATATTTGTAAACTGGTATGCCTTGGTTGTGATTGGGAAGCCTGCCTACAACTGCCTTAAAGAGTTAGCTCCTGGTTCTCAGGGGTGGGAGAATGTAGGTTCCAGCCCAGCCCTGACCTTGGGTCTCACCCCTAAGGTGTTTTAGTTTCCTTTCTGTTGATGTGCCCAAACACCATGACCGAAAGAAACTTAGGGAATGAAAAGGCTTAATTGGCTTATACTTCCAGGTCACAGTTCATCTTTGAAGGAAGTCGGGACAAGATCTGAAACAGAAGCCTTGGGAGAACGAGTGCTGTTTGCTGCCTCACACAGCTCTTGGTTAGCTTGCTTTCTCTTATATCCCATGGCTCCTGACTGGGAATGGCCCTATAGTCCACAGTGGGTGGGGCCTCCCGGTTAACAACCAATATAATCTCCACAGATGTACCCACAGTGATCCCTCAATCCAAACTCCCTTTTCTGATGACTCAAGTCTGTGTTAAATTGACAGTTAAAGCCAGCTAGGGCATCAGGTAAGCTGGACCTGGACGTGCTGTGGCTGGTCCTATACTCTGAAGATTCTCTTTGTCACTGAGCTGGGCTAGGTCATACCTCTCCATCCTATGTTCTTTACCAGTGTGGTGAGACCCTCTCCTCTCCCCTTCCCACCAGAGATACAAAACATCAGATGCCCCTGGAGATAGGATGGCTGGGTAGGGGGGCAAGAACCAGAAGGCCCATGACACCCAGTGACAGGTTAGCAGCAAAGCCTTTCTTTCCTTGGTATAACTGTTTGCTGGAGATGTTTAGAGCGTGAATCAAAAATGATTGTATATTGCATAGGAATCATTTAACTGGGTCACAAGATGAACTCCTGTGTGCTCTGATGTCCCAGGCCCATTACGCTGGGAGCTGGATGCTCAGAGACAGCCTATGGGATGGTCAATTCTAGACTTGTCCCAAGTCTTAGGAAGCATTAGATGAGACTCCAATGCCCTTCTGGCTCCAGAGTCAGGGCAATGGCCCCTCAAGGGCAGCAGATAGCAGAGTAGACAGAGCCTCAGTGGATCTCAGGCTGTCTGTGTAAGGTGGGGGTGGGGGTAGAAAAGAGCAAGACCTCAGGCTGGAGTGAGCAAAGGGTCCAGCTTGTACATACATGCACAAGTACACTCATGCACCAGTAGCCCACACACAAGTGTGTACGCATACAGGCATGAACACATATATACAGAGAGATGCACTGTCATGCAAACAACTACCTTCACATACATTATACGTAAATCCACAGATGTGCACAGCTATGTGTGCATGAACAGTTAAAATGTGCACAGCTGTATACATGTAGACACACACAAATAAATCCAGAAATGTACACATGCATACCTAAAATATACAAATGCTTACACATAGCAGTTACATATGTACACACACTGTGTCTACCCTGAGGTCTGTGTCAGAGTCCTTGAAACAGGAACAATATCACTAAATTTGAAATCTAGTATGACTGCTCTAGCTGCTTCTCTGATGCTTCAGCTGAAAAACAGAGACCCCATTTTTCCCCTAATGGGTGAGAAACTCCCTAATGGTAAAGCCAGAGTTTGCAAATGCTCATGTCCTGGTCAAGAATATTAAGTGATACTTGTCAACATAGATCCAGACATTCTGTTGGCATGGAGTGATGGAACTCGTGTGTATGTGTGTGTGTGTGTGTGTGTGTGTGTGTAAACTGCTGCCAAAAAGTGATAAGAAAAATACCCTAGGCACCCTACATCTTGTGATCAAGCTGGGATTTCTATCTCTCTCTGTCCCTCTGAAGTCATTGTAGGCACCCATTTAATGTCCCAAGGATCCTGAAATGCTTAAGAGCCACATAGAAGGAACATGTTCCCAGGTCCCTGGTGGCCTCTGTCTGTTCTGCCTGCTAGTGGCACCTCTAGCTGGCCTCACAGGCTACTTGCCATGGTAGTCTTTGTCAGTGGAGGGGAGTTGGTGTGGCCCCTAGTTCTTGACTGGTACTGAGAGGCCTTCTCTGCCTCCGCTTCACTCTGGTTGTCCTTTCTGTTTCTACTGAAGGATCTTGGGAATATGGGGAGTAGAGAGACTCCCAGGGGAATTGGGGGGTATTTGCTTCATCCCTGCCTAGCTCTAGACTGGGCATGCAATGATAATTCATCCTTGGGCAACATATGCAGGACCCCAATCCCAGCCCTAGAGAAGAAGGGCCCCACAAATGCAGAGGAATGCAGTTTCCGGAGAAGAAGGCAGGACTCCCAATGGAGCTAGGATGTGAGCACCATTTT
Source organism: Rhynchomys soricoides (assembly GCA_019843965.1). Lineage (NCBI taxonomy): Eukaryota > Metazoa > Chordata > Mammalia > Rodentia > Muridae > Rhynchomys > Rhynchomys soricoides. The sequence goes on along the minus strand of JADRCH010000100.1, from coordinate 4,434,693 downwards.
GACAGCTAAGAAGCAATGCTAGCTGCTTTAGAGGATCATGGCGGGACACAGCCAATGAGGTGACCTTCTAGTCCCCAGGATTTGAGCAAAAGCAGAGTATGAAGAAAGACTGGTTCATGACTGAGAACCCATAGAGCAGGGAAGGGCCGAGGCTGAGTCTCAGCTTGGCCTCTGTGTTGGCTGGGCACCCTCAGCAAAATCACACAGCCGTTCTAACCTTCAGTTTCTCCTTCCATGAAATGGAAATGACCACATCTACCTCAGAGCCACTACAAGGCTTGCAGTCTATGGCAAAGGTCAGACACAAAGTAGATGCTCAATAATACAGCTGTGACTAAGCTAGACTTTGAGACATCTTTCATCGAAGCTAGGAATCTTCCCAGGCCCCAGGAAAACTCCAGACTGCCGGCAGGGGTTGGGGGTGGGGATCCAGCACCTCCTCTATAGCCGGCACTAGGGGCTTTGCTTACCTTTCTGAAAATTAAATTAAAACTCAACAGAAGTACTATTGTAGCTTTTAATATCCACTGCTGACAGGATGGAATTAGCTACTTTGGGGGGGGGGGGGGACGAGGGTTGGGTTTTTATTTCTTGCTCCAACTTTCGTTCTTCCCCAAGGGGGTGTAAACGGTTGTCTAATCTGTCCTGTGAGCATTCAGCCACTCTTAAGTAGGAGAGAAGGGTGGTGTTGGCCCCAGTGAGGACCAAGGAGAACGCAGTGACATTGGGTGGAAGGGGCCTTGTGTTGATCTTCATTGTGGGCCAAGTTGGCCAACAGGGCTCCGGAGCACAGAGAATCAGCGCGGAATTATCGCTAAGCCCCGGATCGCTGTACTCATTACAGGTAACCGGAGCCCGGCTGGCCTGAGTGCAGCTCTAAGCTCCACTAAGACGGGACGCGCTCGGGAAGAATACGCCATGTGTAATTTAATAAGCCTGGAAACCAGCCTGCATTCTTTTTTGTCTTTGGCCCAAAAGAGAGGTAATTCCTGACGCAGCCACAGCGGTGGGACGTGCCCGGGGGAGAGGAAGGCCAAGGTTGAGTGGACAAGAGAGGCTCGTGGATGTGGAGATTGGCTGGAGACTGGGATTAGCTTGCACCTGTCCGTGCCTCCATCAAGGCCTCCGAGAGTCCTTCAGGACCCTTCATAAGCTCCACTTGCATTGAGGAAAGGGTACCATTCTCCAGGGCAATGAAGCCTTGCATTCCACAGGACATGGTAAAAAGTTAGGAGACGGTTTTAGCCCTATACTGCCCCCTTCAGGTTACTTCTATAAAGCATCCTGTCGCCTACCTTTGGTGACCACAACGTGTCATCCCTTCCTGTGGAAGCCACCCTCTGCAGAATGTTCCCCACTTCTGCACTTTGCTCTGCCTCGCTTCCTCGCTCAGCTTCATTCTCCACTCTTCTGCATTGCAAATATTCCTGACCCCTGCCCATCCTAGTTCACCTGTGAGCCTGAGCTTCGCCAAGTTCACTGGTGGGCATCCTATGCTCCAGCCAGCCTGGGACCCTATCCGCACCCACTCACCAGGATGTCCCAGCCCAGAGATGATTTCAGATCACCCCGAAAGACTTAGAAATCACAAGGCGTTGATTCTGCCATTTGGGGGATGGGGTGGGTGTTAGACGCTCAGGATCTGAGCCTAAGTGGCTACTACTCTGGGTAGGGAGCAGACTCTGAATCCAGGGGGTACCCTTAAAACCTCGATGGCCAACAGAACTGTACTCTTCTTTCCCACGTGTGACCTTCTTTGGGGTCCGGACCTAAAAGGTGCAATAAGGTTAAATGGGGTCATGGAGCTGGGTCCTGACTCAATGAGACTGGTGTTCTTAGAAGGAGCTAGGACACAGATACACAGAGGGACATGAACGTGAAGACAGAGGGGAAGCACCATCTACAGGCCTCGAATTAAGTCTGGGAGAGCCAATCCTACAAACCCTGTGATCTTCCACTTAATAGCCTCCAGCTCCCTAAGCAAGTGATTCCTGATATTTCAGGCTAAAGTCTCCCTGCAAACCTGCAGAGATGTCTCCCAAAGAGGTCAGAGGTCAAATCACTGGTGAACCTGCAGAGATGCCTCCTGAAGATGTGAGAGGTCAAATCACTGGCACGAGTAACATTTTGATCCTGATATTTTCAGCATTCTTCAAACTGTTTTGAGTGCATGAGATAGGCAGAATCCTGCAAACCAGCAATACAACCCCCAAGCCTGTTCTGCTCTGATTCTAATCCCTAGAGGGAGGGTGTCCCGTTGCTCTGGGTACAGGGTACCAAGTAAACTGCAGGTGCTATCTAAAGGCTGATGCTGTCTTCCCCCTGTGGGTCTAGCCCAGTGGATGCTGGTGCACTTGGGTGGTCCTGAAGATAGAAGACAATTCTCTGGAGTATCCTGACTGAGACAAAGCAGTAGAGAAAGAGGTCGTGACTCACTCGCCACATCTTCCCTCTGGCATCTGGTGAGTGGGAACACACCCTGGCCTGGAATTCCACAGGGATGGTGGGATGGGAGGTCCCAGCCTGCAGCTGTGGGGTTACCCAAGAGCTCCTCTGATCTGATCCACACGGGGGCAGCCTGGCCAACCTAGGCTACTCCTTTGGGGTACCTGGAACATGGGAGAGTGTGTGTGTGTGTGTGTGTGTGTGTGTGTGTGTGTGTGTGTGTAAGGTCTAAGTTGAGTCTCATCCAAGAGAAGTGGACAGAGTTGGGGAGGCTTCTGTGATCTGTAAGGAGAGGAGAGAGCAGTCACAAAGGAGAGGGAGGAAGTCTGTCTGGAGAATCGGAGAGGCCTCAAAGAATAGCGTCCCTTTCTAATTGGCTTGGTTGGGGGGGAGGGGGGAGGCCTGACCATGAACCTGGCACTATTTCAAAATCCTTCTGTCCATCCAGCATCCTCCTTGTCTTGTGGGGGGCCGAGATTGGAGCTTGGGTCTGCCCAGCTTTGTGACCTTAGCCAAGTCTCCTCCCCTCTGAACCTCCAAAAGAGACAGGAAAGCAGATGATGCTGGCATGAACTGGACCTGTGGGTTGATGAGCTTTGTAGGAGGTCATACAGGGACATTCAAAGCACACAGGATAGACGACCCACTGAGCAATGAAAGTAACCAAGTGGTCAGCCATGGACAGGCTCTACATAGAGGAGACACACACCTTCCTTAAATGACCAGCTTGCTAAAAGCCTGTCAGCCTACAGCCTAAGCCCAGCCATGCTGGAGTCCTGCATATGAGTGTCTCTGTAAATACTGGATGCACCAGGGTGTCCCCCTCCCTGCTGGCCCTCACCATGGTACCCGAGATGGATAAGAACACTCTAGCCTCAGACTATTGAATTAGGCAGCTTCTGGTAATGCTGTCTTGGTGCTGTGGTTGTTACCAACTGTAACTAAATCTGAGAGAGGCAGTGTGTCCTGGGCAGACCTGACTAATGCAGCACCTTGGCCCAAGTCACAAAAGGCTCCCAACCACATTAGCTTTGCTAGCTTCAGTAAGATGACTTACCAGTAGGAGTCTGCCCAATGATGTTAGCCTGTTTCCCAGGGGAGAACCTTCCTCAAGGCACGAAAGAGTGACAGTGAGGAACAGTGGACCACACTAGCAGTGTCCAGCTGAGACAGGCTGGAAATGTGAACCATTTCTGTTCCAACAGCATGTGTTCAAGTATGTGCTCATCAAATAAAGGTGGGTTGCACACCAGTCCCAGGGCACGGCCTCAGGGGGTCACAGTCTAGAGAGATGACTCTATGAGCATGTGTCATAGCATATGTCACAAGTGCCATTGGGACACCTGGGAGCAGATGGATGGCATCCTAAACTAGCTACATGTCTGGTGAGACAAGGGCAGAGTGGCCAGCCAGTTTATATGGCCAGAGGCCAAGGGAGGGCCCAAATTAACCTGAGAATCAGAAGCCATGTGCCAGGGCACAGACAGGAGGAAGGATAAGAGACCCAGTCCCTATTCTTGGAGGAGTCCCTATTCCTTCTTACCCGCTATGGAAGTGGGAGGAGAGAGGGATGAGCTAGAGGGAATGACTCAGGCAGTCCTAGCTGCACCAGGGAGGGCTCCTGGCTCCCAAAGGAGGATGGAAGGAAGGCATATTAGGGTCTCTCCTCATTGCTGGGACAAAATTTCCGCAAAAAGAACTTAAGGAAGGAAGGAAGAATTTATTTGGCTCAACCTTATAGACTGGGGCTAGAATCTATAAGGTGATCATAGTGTGGCTGCAGGAACCAGTCACATGTGTCTGTAGTCAGGGAGCAGAGAGATGGATGCCTCTGCTCACCTTGCACTCTTTGTATTTAGTCCATGAGCAGCCCACACTTCAGGTGGTTCTTTCTACGTTAATTAAACCCAGTCTAGCCACCCCTCATAGACGTACCCAGAGGTTTGTCTTCTAGGTGATCCAAGAGCCGATCAGCTTGGTAATCAATGTTAACCAAGGAAGGAGTGGGCAGAGGCCTAGGGACTAGTGATTGAACCCAAGGATGGCTGGCCCATTTCCCTGCACTTGCCCACTCAGCCTGAGACCACCTAATGAAGTGGTTAGGAGACACAGTTCTACCTGTGCCTGTCCGCTACCCCGCCACCCATGATTTCGGATCATATGAGACAAGATGCCTTCACACTTGTCTCCCCCTGTGTGAAGTCTCAGTTAACACAGTTAGCACATGTGTTTGCCATTTCAGTTCTGCCCAAAGGTGCTGTTGTGCGTGTGAGCGCGCGTGCGTGTGTGTGTGTGTGTGTGTGTGTGTGTGTGTGTGTGTGTGTGATGTAGCACATCCTGACTTCAAACTCCCTAAATAGCTAAGGTCATCCTTGAGCATCTCATCTTTCTTCCTCTGCCTCCCAGTACTAGGATCACAGGCTCACGTCACCACAAGTCTAGATTTGGGGACCAAATCCAAGGCTCTGTGTAAACTGGGTAAACCTTCTGTCAACTGAGCTACAGCCCAGTACTTCCTCTCTTAAATCACCTCGGTCAAGTGTTTTGTCACAGTGATGAGGAGAACATGGAATACACTTGGTAACTCAAGGCTTGCCCATCTAGGCTGAGCCAGACTACCGGTCCATGGGATTCTCTCTACCTAATGGGGTTCACTACTGCAGCTGACAGTGAAGGCAACATCTCCTCCTCCTCCTCCTCCTCCTCTTCCTCCTCCGCCTCCTCCTCCTCCTCTTAATTTTATTCTCATTTTTATCCCCCCACCCCCACCCCCAGAAATAAGGTCTCCTAGGTAGTTCAGATTGGTCTTGAATTCCAGTCCTCCTGCCTCAGGCTCCTAAGTACTGGAATTTCAACAGGTACTGCCATGCCTCACAGAGGCCTGACATGTTTTCACAGACACTGACAGGTCAGAGATCAGCCATCTTCTGTTGCAGTGTAGAGTCTGGACCAGGGGACCTGTTGAACTCTCTTCTCCAGACAGTCTGGGATGGGGACTGAGTTTCCCGGAGGAGGCTGCTCTTTGCTTAGGTTCTGAAGGCTGACCCCAGATGAAATGGGGGCTCTGTCTCCCATCCAGCAGAACAACCAAGAGCTAACAGGAAGGAGGCTCAGTGCTGGAGGAGAAGAATGGGACAAGGCTGAGGCCTGAGGGCTACTGCTCAGCCTCAGAGCCTTGTCTTTCTGCCTCTGCAAAAAGTCAGTCAGTAGTCATGGTGGCCAAGGACACAAGTACGCTAGTTCACATTAAGAGTAGGACTGGAGGGGTGGGACGGGTGTCCCCTGGTCCCCTGGACTCACACCTGTTGGTAAGACCTTCCAAGGAGCTGGGGCAATCCAGATCAACTGGTCACTCTCTCCCCCACCCCACCCCACTTTGCCTCTGGCTTCCTTCTCCTGGTAGACCAGGCCTCACCATCATGCCCTAGGGTACCTGCTCTGCCGCCTTATTGCAGCACTGTTCTTGTGGCTAAACTCAACAGCCAATACCCCCTTCTTTCCAAGATCAAGTTCCAAAGCCCTTAACTTGGCCTCCTTCCTCCACTTTTGACTAGGGCAGTGCTTTGTCATGAGCACTGGAAGTCAAGCCCTGGCTTTGCCCCTTGCACTCTGACCTCTAAACCTCAGTTTCCCCATCTGTGGGATGGGGATGGGGATAGGGACACAGTCTCCCTTTCTTGTGAAGACTCATTACCACCAAGGTTTCAGCCTAGGTTTCAATCTTACATCAGCCTGTAAGATTGGCTTAGGAGTGACATTGCCACCCTCCCCGAGGTCCCCCATGCCTTCCTATTGCACTAGGTATGGCAGCCCTGGTCCGTGTGAGGACTTCTGCTAAGGGACTAAGGATGGAGGTTTTTTGTATTGTTGGGGATAAACATTCCCCAACAGTCTTGAACATTCCTAGCACCTGCTCTGCTCCTGAGCCACACTCTGGCCTGGAGAAGCTCTTTGGTTGAGGTCCTTTCTCCCATAATAGACTACATCCTAAAAGGGCATTTTCATTCCTTCCATGTTTGTCTGTGAGGCAGTGAGGTGAGGGATTATTTGCTCCCAATTTACCAAAGGGAAAAGGCCCCAGAAAGGTCAAGTTCCATGAGCAAAGTCACAAGATTAAGATTGACAGAAGCATGAACTCCTGGGACCCCCAAACCCAAAATCCTTTTTCCTTTAGACCTGCTGTGCAGTCATGTATAGATGTATGCATGTGTGTGATGTGGTATGATTTTTGTGATGATATATTTGCTATTTGTGGAATATACATATATATGTGGTATCTGTGGTGCCTATGTGTGATATATACCATGTGTATGATATATAAGCGTGATATTACATATGTGCTATGTTGTACGTATTGAGCGCATTTGCTGTTTGTATGCATGTGTCATATATGTGTGTGAAGTATTTAGCATGGCATGTATGTGATACACATGTATATGTGTGTAGCTCGCATGCATGTGATACATACTGATGATACGTGCATGTAAATGTTTACATGTGTGTGATATGTATTCATGTGATGTTATATATGTATGTATGATACATGATGTATGTGCTGTTATGTATGTGTATAGCACAAGTGAAAGCATGTAAATATGTATATGCCTGTGTGCATGTGGTGTGCTGTTGTGTGTCTGTGTGATATGAATGTTTGTGTGGTGAGCGTGTGTACTGAGCACGCACACACTTGCATGTGCACCTTCGCGCCTGTTGCTCAGTGCTTTCCTGCGAGCGGTGACAGGGTCAGGGGAGAATTGTGTGTGACTAATTAGGTTTTAACTTGTCAGAGAAGAAGTGGACATTGCAATGTGCTGCAGGAGAGAAAGCAAAGGCTGAACTGGAATGAACTTAATCTCCTTTGCACTGGAAGGAAAGAAAGATTAATGAAATATCCCCAAATCCATCCTGTTAGTTTTTATTAAATCAGCAAATGAAATTTAACCTCCAATTCGGTTTGAATGTCCTTTCCTGCAGATTGGGTTTCAGCAGCCTGAGTGGAATGGATACACTCTCTCCAGAACAACATCACCAGGGGAAGATTGCATTATTGCCGTCCACCTCAGGTTACCAGAGCACAAGCCACTTGGAAGACAACTAACCTCACAGAGTGGTACATACATTATCTCAAACCTGTGACAGCCAGTGTTCCGAAGATGCTCCTTCTGTGAGTAGTCTTTATCTAAAGCAAACAAACAACAAAAAACCAATAAGAGGAATAACAGGAAAATGTCAATTCTTTTATCTTTTATTCAGGAGGGACGGGATGAAATACGGTGAGGACCTACAACAAACACATTTGTTTGACTTTAAGAAAGGGTCTCGTGTATCTCAGGATGACGCTATACTTACTATATTAGCTGAGGATGGCCTTGAATTTCTGACCCTTCTGCCTTCATCTCCCCAGTGCCAGGATTACAGAGAATTTCCCAACCACACGGGTTTGTGCAGTGCTGGGAGTCAAACCCAGGCCATGCTCCAGGGACTGGCTCACTCTCTCTCTTTCTCTCCCTCTCTCTCTCTCTCTGGCTTCACACTCATTAGGAGAGCAACGCCTGTTATATGGTAGAAGAAACTGAGTCTCGGGAAATTCACCTGCAGTTTTTTCCTGGAAATGTTTCTATCACTGTGCCATCCACCAGACAAATGTCCCAAGCTGAGCAGCACTGGGTACTGGGTCACCTCAAGGTCTTGGAAGTCCTAAACAACCACACACATGGGCTGATGATGGACTGGTCATATGGGTTCAAAGCTGCAGCTGGCTGTTCGCGCTTCATCTCACTGGCTTTTCCAGCAACCTTATGAGAGCTGGAGAGTAGGCCCACAGCTGCCTGAGGATCAGAGAGTGTGTGTTGGAACTTAAACTCAGCCCAGCTCCAGACAGAGTCCAGGGCACATCTGTCCACTGCAGGGCCGTCAGAGTCAGACTACCAAGGACCTCCACAGCCTCTGTCCTGTGGCACAGAGGTAAGGTGGGGACGGGGGAGCAGAATATTTTCAGGTCCTGCTTAAAGACGCTTTTCCATGAGTTACAGAGAAAAGCCTGTTTTCCGTTACTGAGCCCAAGGAAAAAGTACAAGTGTTTGTCAGTAAGAAGCAGCGGTTTGGAAACTGTCTTTGATGGCTGCAGGACTGACACAGACATGTCTCTCTGGGCCTGCAGAGTGGAGGTGGGGGCCTCTCTCCCCCAAGACTGAGAGAACCTTCCAAACTTGGATCTCAGTACCCAGTGAGCTTCTGTGGGGGCAGCATGGCCCTGTCGGTGGGGGATGGGATAGGGGCAGACAACAGGAGCAATAAGATACTCAGGTGTTTCTGCAGTAGGACCATTGGTTCTTGGGGGTATGGGGAGATTGAGAAGAGGGGGCCGCCTATGTGGACTCTACACCCTAGTACCCAGCATCCCCACTTCTCAGAGGTGAGAGAATTAGCATAGCACAGTTCTTGGCTCCTTCAGAGGAGCTGCTCAGCAGTGTCATGATTTTCCTTCCATCAAGGGAAGAACAGAGAGTGGTGCCCTGAGCTTACTGCCTGAGAGGTAGGGGTAATAGCTGGTTTCTTTAATAAATGGTCAATCAAAGTGAACTTAGTTCAGCCACTTCTCAAGACCTTCATAATAAGTCCTGAAGAAACCCTGGCTTAGACCTTGAGCATTGTCAGTGCTTTGCTCCAGGACCTCCCAAGAACGACTTTCCAAAGGGCAGGGGGGACACATAATATCAATACACAGGGGACCATGGAGATGTCCTAGTGTCCACAATTTGGGCCCCATCAAAATGCTACAGTTGCATAAAATATTCAAAGCGATGGCCAAGAGAGAGAGGCTCCTTTGCCAAGGTTCTCCTCTCCCAGCCTCTGGAATTGATTACCCCGAGCGGTTCAGAAACACAGCAATAAATGGTGCCAGGGTAGATGGACAAGCCGGGATTGGCTCATGTTTCCAAGCCAGCGGTGCCCCTCCCCCCACACACCCCGGAACAAAGTCTTCTCCAGTTTTTAGTAAACCTAAGTTGACAATCGTCAAAGGGAATCAAACAGTGCAGAAACGAAGCCCCTAGAAGATGCCAGAGGAAGTCAGGATCCGTAGAAATCGACTAAGCCTCCACCCACCCCCCACTTGTACTTCAGAATGAGTATTTAACTCTCCCAGGAGCAGGCTCTGGGGGTCCACCCGATTTAAGTTGTGGCAAGAATGCACTTAGGGAGGGCACTTGTGTTTATTCTGCGTCTTACCTCCTTACTGTCTTAATGTAATCCTCACAGCACTAATGTGGCAGCGGGGGTGGGTGGGTGAGTATTGGGAAGACACCAATTAGTAGCACAGGCTCTTTACCCCAAATTCCCCGAAATGGTGAGCTGAGAAATCCTTCCCTGGAAGGAGATAATTATCTGAAGGGCTGCTGGGATCTCTGTAGGCCAGAGCTGGGAGTCAGCTCAGACCACCAACAGTCCAATGGACTCTTAGGCAGTCCCAGCGTGTGGCCTTAGGCATCCTCCAGCTAAAAGGGAGTTTCCATCCCCTCACTTGTTAATAACTCTTGCTGGGGACCCAATTCACACAATGCCCCTTTAGAGCACAGGATTGAGCCCTGAATAGAGCCAGGCAGCTTCCCAAACATCTGGGCACAGCTGGTTTCCTAAGACAGCAACACAGCTTAGGGTCCAAGCTTCCCAGGTTACACTATGCATGGTGTAATCAGATTCTCGAGTCCAAGTCTGACTAAGGACAGAGGAGGACATACTCTGTCCTTGTTGATCAACTAGTGTACATGTGTCAAGCCCAAGACCTGGCGATCTTTAAGTGCTTCTTAATTTAATTCCACGCGAAAGCCCTCCAACATCCCTGTTGCTCCAATCTGACTGCCCCACTTCTATTGGGAGTGACCCTAGAAGGAGACAGCAGTTTGTGTAGCCACCTAGGGTTGTAGGTCCCTGTTGGACGGAGAAGATGCAACATGTAATTGGACATTGCACAGAGAGACACATTGGTTCTTCAGTTTCCCCACAGCTCATGTCTCCCCAGATTGGAGATTTCTCTAGAAAAGAGCCAGTGATGGGGGCATTGAAACCTTGACCACCTAGTGCTCAGTGATGCCAGTGGTTTCTCTTTCCTGGGCTTGATGAACAAGTATAGAAGGGACCGCTGGGTGATAATTCTGCCATTGTTTGCTTTCATAGAACAAGATAGAATGTCATCACCTTCCATGAAGGGTCTTGTCTCTGACTAGAAAGTAAGGGGTAAGTCTGGTGGAAACCTAAATAACAAGTTGGAATGGTTCTGGTCAGAACTGGAGCCCCAGATAGGCAATGTGGATGGTCACTTGACATCTTTGGCTGATGTCCTCTTGTGGGCCAGTCTGCTTTTCAGATATAAGGGCTACTCTTGGCACATCTGGGTATGCTCTTGAAGTGTCCAGGGTATGTTCTTGGCATGTCAGGGTATGCTCTTGGAGTGTCTGGGTATGCTCTTGAAGTGTCCAGGGTATGCCCTTGGCATGTCAGGGTATACTCTTGGAGTATCTAGGTATGCTCTTGGAGTGTCTGGGTATGCTCTTGGTGTGTCCAGGGTATGCTCTTGGCACACAAGAGACTGATTTCATAAGTGAGTTTTCCTTGCTTTACTTTAAGGTGATGCCAAAAGCGTTCTGGGAGAATCTGAATCAGGAAGCTCTGGGGATGCAGTTTCTTGCTCTAATGGAGTTGTAGTCCATCTTCTAAGGCCTCCTCTGATCTTGTGACAAATGACCATGTCCACAGAGCATCTCAACAATCAACCTCTCTGAGAAGTTGCACCTGATCCATTGCCTGCCATGAAACTGATACCCTGAGGTCCTGGTTTAGAGGACTTCTCAGTCCATGAAGAGTAGAGGGGAGAGGGCAATTAACACCTGTGAGCCGGGCAGTGGTAGCGCACGCCTTTAATCCCAGCACTCAGGAGTCTGAGGCAGGCGGATTTCTGAGTTCGAGGCCAGCTTGATCTACAGAGTGAGTTCCAGGACAGCCAGGGCTACACAGAGAAACCTTGTCTCAAAAAACCAAAAAAAAAAAAACCAAAAAAAACCCCAACAACAAAACAACCCACCTGTGTAAGTGAGCCTAGAAGGTCATTGTCAGCAACTGCAGGAACATATGGGGTCTTGGTGGAGGCAGAACTTTGTGGTGTGTGATCAGTTTTGCTCTGTACTTGAGACAAGGCCAGGTCACAGTCCTGAGCAGCCCAGCCTAGATCTCCCCAGTGGTCAATACCTCCAGCTTCTCTAAGCCTCAGTTTTCTCCTATGTGTGGTGGGTACCACAGCACCTGCCTCTCAGGTTGCTCAGAGGACAGCATGATGGGAACCGTGCTGTGAGGACCATAGGATGGCCCATCACCAAGCTCCATCTCTGAGGCATCTCAACCTCTTCAGCCATCCTGCTGTTCCTCTTCTAGCTTTCCTCATCTGTCTTTTCCCACTACCTGCATACCCACTCGCACGTCTACACACTCACCCCTTGCATGCACACATCTATATGCATGTACAGATGCACACACATTCACACCCATGCACTCACACA
>JADRCH010000100.1:4382112-4407076 GCA_019843965.1 Rhynchomys soricoides | reverse complement strand
TAGTACTAAGCAGGGTGGTGGACTAGGGACCAGCATGTAGTGCTAAGCAGGGTGGTAGACCAGGGTTCATTCTGCAGTCCTAAGCAAGCTGCCAAGGAGGGTTCCTTGACAAGGTGAGAATGATGCTTAGTTTGGGGTCGACTTGATTGACAGGCACCTATATTGAACATGGCTTCAGTGGTTTACAGACACCGCCCTATGACTCTTTAGGGCATCCTGCTACTCAGCCCTGTGAGCACCCTAACTTACCTCCCTGAGCTTTCAAACCCAGAATTCCAGGGTGCTCACCCAACTGTCTCCGCTTGCTGCCCACCCCTCAGACTGCCAAACGCCTGTGTTTCCAGACCCCCCACCCTTGTAGCAGCACCAGATAGCACCCGTTTGTGCAAACTTCCCCTTCAGCTTCCTCAGAGACAGTCATATGGGCTGCAGCTGGGACTCCCAAGCTCATTTTTATTGGGTCTGAAAAGAAGTGCGACTCTTGGCCCTGCTTCCCTCCGCTGCCCTGAGCCAGTAACAGAGAGGAAAGGGCAGGCTGCAGAGGCCCTGCACCAGATGGGCCAGAGTCTGAGGATCCCTTCCTCCTCTTCTTCTTCCTCAGCAGGACCCTTGGCAGGTCCTTGAAGAGCATCAGGCACCTCGCTTCTAAGGAGGGGAGGCTTGCAAGTCTGTTGTAAAACAGAGTGCTTATGCCTGATGTTCCCATGACTAGGTATGATGAGCTCTGAGGGGCGAGATTAAATGCCCACCATGGAAACAACGGCTACCTGGAAACAATTGCTTTCATGCCGGCCCTGGAAAAATCTGTTCTAGTCTACATGGGTATTATTTGATTTCACCCTTTCTCTAATCCTGTGGATTAAACATCCTATTTATTAAAGATTTTATTAATTTATTTTAGTGGTGGTAGGGGAAGACGGACAGACAGATGGACAGACAGACCAAGACATAACAGTGTGTTGTGTAAGCACAACCAGTCTGCAGTACTAAGCAGGGTGATGCCCCAGTAATCAGTCTGTGAAGAACAACTTTGTGGAGCTGATTCTTATCCTTGACTCCTACCTTGTTGAGGCAGGATCTCTCTTCCTGCTGTGGTGATGTGTATTCCAGGGTAGTTGATCCGAGAGTTCCTGGACAATTCTCCTCTCCTTCTCTCCCTGACCAGAGGGAGTGCTGGCATTGGCAGATACACGCCACCACATCTGTTGGGCGTCCTCCCCAACCCCCCCCCCAAGCCATCTCTCTGCTCCTACTATTTCTACTTAAGGACGAGGAGGTAATGACAGAGATTCAAAGTCACAGGACAAATAGATGGCAAGCTGAAAACTTTGCTCTAAGAAACACCCACACAGACCCAGAGAAGACCTGACATTGAGGTAGGCGGAGGACAGCGAGGAGAGAGCAGCCAATCACAGTAAAGCCTGCATCCTGCAGAGCCCAGACAGTGCCAAGCCTGCCGGAGCCTCTCCTTCTGTGCCCGCTCCTCTACTGCCCTAGCTGGGAACCCACACTGGCACAGGCTCTCAGGTCTCACCCAGCTCTCCCACTGCACAGCCAGGAGTGATCTACTTTATCTTCTAGTTTCCTGACTTGGAGAAACGAGACTAATAGTTCCATCTACCTTCCTGGGCTAAGAGTCCCTGAGATGCTCACTGACAGTCAAGAGGATGAAGCTCAAGGTTCTTGAGTCTCTCTCTCTCTCTCTCTCTCTCTCTCTCTCTCTCTCTCTCTCTCTTTCTCTCTCTCTCACACACACACACACACTTCCAGCTCAAGGTCAACCAGCCCCTCAACACCATCTCTGTCCTGAGCGGTTCCTTAGCTACAGTGGCCGACTATTGTTGACCAGGCAGTGGAACAAATAAGAGAACTATAGCAAAAGGGTATGCTCTTCTAGGATTCCCACGTGACCCCTCAGGTGCTACGGCCTTGGTGGACAATGGCCAAAGCATCTGTGGGAGCCCTAAATTTCTGACGAGGGAGAGAATCTTTCCCCTCCCTCCTGTAAACACTCAGAAAAATGGAAATGGAACTATGTACAAAGCAGCCATCACTGGAGATGGAATCTACCTGGGTTTCCACCTCAGCCTCCAGACTGTAAGGAAACAAATGTCCCTTGTTTGAGCTTCTTGGTCTGTGGTGTTCTGTCCTAGCAGCCCAAGGTGACAAACACAGCAATTTAGTCAGATCCTGCTTCCACAGCAGATATCAGATGGTGTCACTCGACGCCAGGCAATACTCAGTGATGCTGAAGAGATAAGCAAGGCTCTAGGGACTGGCTCAGGCCTACACATGCACCAGAAAGGCAGGCTGCAGAGCAGTCAACTCTCGGAGTGTAATCATTTACAAAAAACAACCAGAGGAACATGTACAGGTGCAGGCACACACATGTGTGCAAGCAGGCGCACACCAGCCATGCTGTGCATTTCTTTGGGATCTTCTTCAAGTCTGTACTGTGCAGGGGAAAGTCCAAGGTCCAGACTCATCAAGCTAATGTCCTTGCTTCCTTTCCAGGAGGACAGAACAGGGTAGGATGTAGAAGGGTTAAGAAAGACTGGCTTTACTGGAAACATTTAACGTTTTACACTAGATGTATACTTATATAGTGGGTTGTGGTTTTTTTTTTTCAGGAATCAAATAGTAATAAAATTCACAAAGAAGAAAGAGGAGGAGGCTGAAAAGGAAGAGAAGGATGATGAGGATGGGAGGGAGGGAGGGAGGAAGGGAATAAGCAAAGGAGGGGGGGAGGAAGGGATGAATGGAGGGAGGGAAGGAGGGAGAGAGGGAAGAAGGGAGGGAAGAGAAGCTCTGCTCCTGAGTGAGCTTTGTCTGCAAGTCAAAGTGTACTTGTACCTTTTCACTAGTGCCCTGGTCTCCATTGTACATGAAAGACCGAAGACAGGGAGGCCACAGGCCTGTGAAAGGGTGGTTGTCCTTTAAACAGTTGCGAGAGAGGTGAGCAGCAAAGGAGAGGGAAGGATGAGAGAGAGAGAGAGAGAGAGAGAGAGAGAGAGAGAGAGAGAGAGAGAACGAATAGTATCAAAGGCTCCTGCAAGGCAGGTATCCATGTTTGACACATTTGCTCTGCCTATGTTCTCCCAGCTGACCCTGTGAGGGTCAGCTCTGCTCTGCACAGATTGTCCTTGCAGTCTTGGAATCTGCCTTCTGTAGGCTACCTTCCAAGGCTTTCTCTGCACAACCTGGGCTCTGGAGCTGTGCATTCTTCCTGGTGGCTTAACTCCTTCTGATTCTCCCCAACCCTCTTGGCTCTGGGCATGGCACCTGAAAAGCCAAAGGTGGCCTCAGCCTCCTGTCTGCAATGGATGCCCTGGAAGACCAAGTGCCTTCTGGATCCAGACGATGCCAATGCTGACTTGGTCTTCTGACCCAGTGCCCAACAGGAGGCTGAGACCTGTGGACGGATGGGTCTGGAGACCCAAGCCTCAGCACTATCTGACTGGTGCAAAGAGTCTCCCAGTACATTGAGCACAGTCTCAAAGACTCAAAATTCAGGGTGGCAGAATGACCGAAGGCGTTAGAGGCAAGAGCGGGGTTGGAGAGGTGGTTTGGTGGCTAGGTGCACTTGCAGGGGACCCAAGTTCGGTTCCTAGCACCCACATGGCAGTTCACAGTTGCCTATCAATTTCCAGGGCAATCTGATGTCCTCCTTTGGATTCTGTGCAATTACACACATGTTTGCGCATGGGCACAAGCGTTCGCACACAGAGAGAGAGAGAGAGAGAGAGAGAGAGAGAGAGAGAGACAGACAGAGAGAGACAGAGACAGAGAGAGACAGACAGAGAGACACAGAAAGAGACAGAGACAGAGAATACTTAATTAAAAATAAGATCTAAGCCGGGCAGTGGTGGTGCACGCCTTTAATCCCAGTACTTGGGAAGCAGAAGCAGGCAGATTTCTGAGTTCAAGACCAGCCTGGTCTACAGAGTTGAGTTCCAGGACAGCCAGGGCTACACAGAGAAACCCTGTCTCTAAAAACCAAAAAAAAAAAAAAAAAAAATCTAAAATAAAATAATAATAATAATAATAATAATAATAATAATAATAATAATACTGCTGCCAAGAGTATTTGGGAAAGCTCAGACCTCATGGTTCGTAGACCCCACCACACTAGAAGTAGTTAAAAAGAAAACCATCGCCATAATTAAAACAGGTAGGGGGTGCCTGTAAGAGAATGAAGGATTTGGTGTTGCTATTTGGTTTCATATCAGTAGTTTTTAAAATGGAAGGTGATGGATGCCCGCCTAGAAGGAAGGTTTGCTCTACAAAGTAAAGTTACAAGAACAGGCACTTCCCCGCCCCAGAACTGAGCACTGGTCCCGCTTTCTGGTCTCCTGCACACACACATCTGCTTTTTCCCACTGGCAGAGACTGTTCACACTATCCTACATTCTGTGTAATTTTCAGTTAACAACCCATAAAGAAATTATAGAGGAAGAGGTTTCCCACTCCCAGGGCTTCTCAAGACATTGACTCAAACTCAGGATCCAAAGCTAACAAGAAATCCAGCAGAAAGGTGGCTTCAGAAGACTGGTGTGACAGACCACAGAGCCCCAGGGAAAAGACAACCCTCCCACAGCACCCACATTTACAGGTAGGAGCACATGAGTGTATGTTACAGAGGAGCAAATGGTGTGCATGCAAGAAGGAACGGTTCTGAACAGAACTGGGGAAGCCGGGGAAGCCAGGGGAGCCGTGTCACTCTCTCAAGCTGGGAATGTTGTCTAGTGGCTTGTCTGTGTTTGTGTGAACAAAGAGTCAGGGTTCCAAATGAGAGCACAGGGGACCCCAGAAAGAAACCCAAGGTTTTTCTTATTTTAGATGGATATCACATGTAATTCTTTGATACAATCTGATGCAGTCCCTCCCAACCAAAATGCTAATATTTCATAATTTTTAGTAATCAAAGATTCTTGACTTTTGGAAACCTGTAGAAGGGATTAGAGAGGTTGATGAAGGACTTGCCACAAGAAGAAAGATACGCTGGGCAGTGGTGGCGCACGCCTTTACTCCCAGTACTTGGGAGGCAGAGGCAGGTGGATTTCTGAGTTTGAGGCCAGCCTGGTCTACAGAGTGAGTTCCAGGACAGCCAGGGCTATACAGAGAAACCCTGTCTCAAAAAACTAAGAAGAAGAGGAAGAGGAAGAGGAAGAGGAAGAGGAAGAGGAAGAGAAAGAAGAAGAAGAAGAAGAAGAAGAAGAAGAAGAAGAAGAAGAAGAAACAACATACTCACTCTAAAGGAGAGGGACCAGGAGAGATGCTAGTGACTGCGTAATTAAGCCTAAATGCCCATTGTGTGAAACTAAAAGATCAAAATGCCTTTTAAGTTAGAAGTTGCTTTGATTGCGTTTATCGTTTCCTGATCAAAAGGCTTAAGAGATGAAACATAAAAGAAGAAAGGTTGGTAAGGTTGAGCTTGGCTCACAGTTTCCAAGATTTTGGTACACAGTTGTTGGCCAGGGCTGGGCAGAAGCTCATAGCAGTGAGGACTGTGGTGAAGGGGTTTCATCAGGGCAGACAGGAAGGAAGCAGGCGGACAAGATGTCCCTAATGACCTACTTCCTCTACTTAGTTCCGCCTCTAACCGCCTCCCCCAAAATAGCGCCACCAACTGGAGGCCAAATGTTTAGCATATGAGCTGGGGAGGCAGAGTTTATCTTTAAACCATACTAGAAGTTATCTTAGCAAGGGGCAAGTACAGAGGCAGCCACAGACGGCAGATCTCTCTCTCTCTCCCTCTCCCTTCTCCCTCACACACACACACACACACTCACACACACATACACACACACATACACACACTCACACACACATACACACACTCTCACACATATACTCACACATACACACACACATACACACACTCTCACACACACACTCACACACATATACTCACACATACACACACTCACACACACACACATACACACATATACTCACACATACACACACTCACACACATACACACACTCACACATACACACACACTCACACACACTCTCTCACACACACACTCACACACACTCTCTCACACACACACTCACACACAGTGTGATATGCAATTTGTCAAACTCATCTATGAAAAAGACCAAAGCATATTTAAGTTTTGAATTGTTTTATTTCTGTTTGTGTGTACGAGTGCTCCGCCCACCTGTATCTATCTCTGTACCAGGCTGGTGCCTGTGGAAGCCGAGAAATGTTTCGAATCTCCAAGGACTGGAGTTAGGGATGGCTGTAGACACCACATGGGTGCTGAGAACCTGTGTCCGCTGCAACAGCAATTAGTGCTCTCTCTTAACTGCTGGACCATCTCTCTAGCCCTCCGCCCTTTTTAGATAAAGTCTCAAGTAACACAGGCTGGTCTCAAACTCACTATGTACCTTAGGATGGCCTAGATTTTCTGATTCTCCTGCTGGCCTCTCCTGAGTGCTACAGCCACAAGTACACACCAGCACACACTTGTGCAGTGTTGAAGACTCAACCCAGGGCTTTGTGCACAAGTACACACCAGCACACACTTGTGCAGTGTTGGAGACTCAACCAGGGGCTTTGTGCTTGCTAGGCAAACACTCTGCCAAGTGAGCCCCATCTCCAGCCCCAAGGCTTAGATTCTTTTCAATAGAAATTTTAAGGCTAATTATCTAATATCCAAGGATATATCTAAGCTGCAAAGCCACAGGAAGACACAGAGAAAGATGCAGCAGGCAAATACATACTAACCAGAAGAAATCTGGGGCTACAATATCTGTGTAAGACAAAGTAATGTAAAATGTATTTAACTGTGTCTCAGCTAACACACACACACACACACACACACACACACACACACACATCCAATCAGCTGTATGGGGAAAAAAAGCTCTGAAGTTATAAAATAGACGAATGTCAGTATATTAGCCCCAGACTACGTGTTTGGAGGGAAATTGTCTGTTAATGTATCTCTATTGGCCACTAGACGCTAAGCTCCCGGGAGGAAGCAAGCTGGGTCTTATTAAGAGTCACTTAGCTCAGGTCTAACTTGGAGTTTTCTTAATAAATGTTTATTGAATAAACCAGTGGTTCCTGAGCCTGGCTGAGCATCGGAATCTTCTGGGAGTTTTTAAAAATACCCAGGCTTAGGCCCCACCCCAGACCAATTAAAAAAGACTCCCCAGAGGTGGGACCTCACTGTAGTATATATTTTAAGGGCTCCCCAGGTAATTTTGATGTTTGGCCATGTCTGAGCACCTCTGGAATAAATAAATATCTGGGTGACCAAGCAAATGAGTGTCTCTTTGATTTACCAATGAATGCATTGCAGGATTCTTTTAAAAGCACATTCCCACAGGACATTTTCCATATAATTCGATTTTAAGAAATTTGATTTACACCCAATATTGCCGAGACCATCTATTTTGTAAAAAGCAAGGAACATCTGCATTATCTATCAATTTTTTTATGGATTGGGAATATTCTGTTTCTGCATTTAGAATGGAGTTTGAGACTGGAGAAAAGATTGTATCATTTCCTGTATGCTGAAAAATGCTCTCTCCCACTCCGGTATTCGGAGACTATTTCCCGACAATATGAAGCACGCGATTACTTAATGAGACACTTAAAGCAGTTTTGAGAAGGATAAAAACAGCATTGTCTGAGCTTCCTGGCCCTGATGCCGCCTAACTGACAGACGGAGGGAACTCAGGCCAGCCCTGATGTGCAAGTTGGTGCTGGGGACAGAGAAGCAAGTAACAGCAGCCCTGGCAGTCAGCAGTAAGGACAGCAAGGGAGGGACGGAGGACCATAAGGTCTGCAGGCCTGGCTTAGGGTGAGGTCACAGAAGTGCTTTTCCAAAGAAGTGTCTGTCAACCCAGGGAGCAGAAAGAACAGGACAGATGGACAGGTGCATTCGGTTAAGCCTTGTTTGACTAGAGGGAGACATAGCTCCTTGTCTTGGAGCTGTGTATAGGAGATGTGTATTGGAATTCGGAGATGGATCCCCACTGCACAGAGGCTGGGAAATCTGGCAGAAATGCCAGAGCAGAGCATTTGTGGGTGTTGCAGCAGGAAGGAGAGATACTGATGGTGTCCTTTCTGATGCTTTTCTTCCAGGGCTGGAGACTCCCTCACGCTTACCTTCCTCCCAGGACCTGACTGACCTAGGTGGCTGTGCTGGACTTCCTTCCCCTCCCCCACCCTCCCCCACCGCCCTGTCTACTTTCCAAATATTTCCATTCACTTCGTGAAGCTGCTGCAACCAAACACCATGAACTGGGAAGGTGAACAAACAAGATTTTATATTTCTGAGTTGGAAGCTGGAAATGCACCACGGTGTGGGCGGGTCCACACTTCCCTC
Organism: Rhynchomys soricoides; assembly: GCA_019843965.1. Classification (NCBI taxonomy): domain Eukaryota; kingdom Metazoa; phylum Chordata; class Mammalia; order Rodentia; family Muridae; genus Rhynchomys; species Rhynchomys soricoides. The sequence continues at coordinate 4,398,726 of JADRCH010000100.1, read as the reverse complement.
GGAGCTGAAGGGGAGTCCCTCTCCCATCGCTCCCAAGCTGTAGGCCATCTTGGTGCTCCTTGGAGTTCACATACATCACAGCAGTCTGAGCATTCACATGGTTATCTTCTCAGTGAGCAGCTTCTCTTTGAGCTTGGAGTTTCAGAGACCCACCTGTAAGAACACCAATATTCTGAGTTGGGGCTCCGGCTAATGACTCCATTTTAACTAATTTTACCATAAAGACCCTTGCTCTAAGCCAGGTATGTTGAAACACACTTGCAATCGCAGCACTTGGAGGTGGGGCCAGGACAGGGAGATCTTGAGTTTGAGGCTGTCCTGATCTACATAGAGATCCTGTCTCAAAAAAACAAAACAACAACTTTATATTCCCAGAAGGTCATGTTCTGGGGTGACAGCTTTGGTATATCCACTGGGGCACGTGCCTCCCTCAAGTCATGAAAGATGTAAAGTTTGCAAGACAGCCCGTGCTTCATTCCTTCTTAATGTCTTTACTTCCCAGACATGTCCTTTGGGCTCTTGTGGCCTCAAAGCAATTATTATTTCATTTCTCCTCTTCCTCCAAATCAGCCACACAGCTACATCCTCGCCATCACCCTCTTTTTTTCCCCACCCACAGGATCCCCTTCTACCATCATCTGAGATTCCCTCGGGCGCCGCTTGTCCTCTCTCCATCCTGCGTCCCTATAGCTCAGTGGGCAGAGCTGACCATTCTCCCCAGCTCCACTACAGTCTGTCCCCTGCAGTTCATTCCTTGCAGCTCCAAGCCATCTGCCATAGCTGCAGCTGCTTCCACCCCGGGAACAATTCCACTGGGCCTCAAATTCTCCATTTCCCCTTGTCAATAGCAGTGTTGAAGAGGTAACCAGGCACTTCCCGGTGAACCCCTGTCCTCCTCTTTTCTCCCCCAGCTAATCCGAGCAAAGTCCAGTTTTAACTTGTTGGCCTCCGTCCTTCCCGAGGCTCTCTACGATCATTCATCTTTCCCCAGAAACATTCTTGAGTATCTGCAGCTAAAGCTGTATTTCTTCTTCACCTCTCCTCTCTCTTCTCTCGGAGCTCCTCACGTCCCTCCTTGATCCACATAAGGTTCCCATCATCGGTGCCCTTCAACTGTGGTGATCCAACCTTGAGCTCACAGGGCTAGCTCACCTTCCCGGCATGCCTTGCGCCAGTTGCTCTAGCTCAGTCACCTCCTGACAACCGAGGAAGACCACAAGAAGCGAACGACAACTTTGAAATAGGACAATGCCAGGTACTCAAGAAGAGTTTATTCACAAAGGGCACAGCCATCTGGAGCTACCCACACTTTGAAACCTGGGCAAAGGGACAACCAGGAAGGAGTTACTAAAACCCTAAAGTGCAAAATGGCATACTATGTGGGGACCAGTGAGCCAGCCTCCCCAGAAACCCTTAAAGGGAGGGCTGCAGAGCTAAGGGAATCAGGGAGATAAAGCTTGAATCGCCCACCATGGGATGGATGAACTGAGAGCTCAGTGAGAGTCCAGACTAGTGGCACACATCTGTGATGCCAGGATGCCTGAGACTGAAGCAAGAAGGTTGGTGTGAGCTTGCTAGCTTAGGCTATATATGAGTTCAAGAACAGCTTGACCATAGCAAGGGTGTCTCAAAATAACCCAAACAAATAAACAAAGAGTTTAATGACCACCCCTCCCCACTTCCAAGCACACACATTCTTCTCAGAGCTGCCTGCTCTCAGGGAAGGTGAAGAAAAAGTGGGAAGCACCTTCCTCCCTCCCTCCCTCCCTCCTTTCCTCCCTCCCTCCCTTCCTCCCTTCCTCCCTTTCTTCCTTCCTTTTTGTTTTGTTTTTTTGTTGTTGATGATGATTTTTTAAGACAGGATTTCTCTGTGTATAAGAGCCTTGGCTGTCCCGGACTAGCTTTGTAGACCAGGCTGGCCTCAAACTCACAGAGATCCACTTGTCTCTGCCTACTGAGGGCTGGGGTTAAAAGCATGCACCTCCATACCCAACCATCCTTTCTAAATGGCTGAGAAGGGAGTCTCTGCCATCTCCCAATCCATTTCAGAGAAACACCCAGTGTCCACTTTGGCCATGGCTGACTGGACCAAGCTCATGTCCTTCCTCATAGGCAAATGCTCACCAGTGACTCTCCCCCGCCTTGACTAATTGGTCCCAGGCACTTCTGAGACACAGAATCAACTACCACAGCCACTGGGCTTCAGCTGACTGGACCAGGGACAGCTCTCTGTGAGGTTATTGGCTGGTGAGTGTCAAGTCCATTAGCTAACTCTTAGTAAGGAAGAGTGTGCGCTCAGCTGTTTTAGTCTGCAGCTCTAGAGGAGAAGTGGAGAGAGCTGATCAGGCTGAGGAGCTGGGTCACCTATGAGACCACTGGCTGCTCTACCAGAGATGCCGATCCTGTATCCCTGAGGCCTAAGCATGGCACTGACATTTTCCTCATCCTCTTCAGAGAGCGTCTTCTGGTCCTGCCACTTCAAAGTGCTGAACAAACACAGAGTTTAGACAAGAATTTCTAAACTCTTCTCAGACACACTGTCAAAGGCCATTTGCAAGGCAGGTAGGCAGGAGGCCGCACACACGAGGAAAGTGACGAAAGTTTACCAGGAAGAACACGCACCGCTCTGGCTTGTCAAAGCACCGGGGAAGGGAGACAAGCCCTTTTCAAATCTTTAAGGACCTCTCTTGATTATGAAGTTACTTGGTTTATTATTTTTACAATCAAGAGGACCCACTAATATGCTAAAGGAATCCATTCAAAATAAATACTGAACAAATATTTAAGCTACACCGGATTGTGGGGGAGGACCCGGCATGGTGAGCAGCAGAGCATGCTCATTCTCTTTCTTCAGGCAGTCTTCCATACCTCCTGATAATTACTCACAATTGTTCTCCTCTCCAGCTCCAAAATATCTTCCTCTCTGACACATCTGTTGAACATTTGATGTATGTTTTCCCCTTTCCCTTTCTAAACAAAAAACCAAGCTCATGGACTCAGCCCACTCCGACTTCCTCTGATGAGAGCTGACTCCCCCTAAGGCCGGGGAGGCACACTGCTTAAGGCCTCAGAAACAGGGGCAGATGGAAGAGAAGCCCAGACTCACATTCTCAGTCCAGTGCTCTTCTTTGTCTCCTACAGTGTCCCCAAGCTGAGACTAAGAGGCAGACCAGAGGGACAAGTCTTCCTGAGGCACAGGCACAGGTGTGAATCCTCCTTACGTGCTTCTGAGCACAGCCAAATGTCACTGAGATATTAACCAAGTCTTGTCTTGCAAACGTGCTTTGGCACTTTTCTGGGAATGAATGAAGCTATCTGGAGAGCCCATTCAGTACGTCCCTTACACCTGGCAGCCTTAGGCAGTGATAGAGCTCTGTACCCCAGCTACAAAGGACATGGTAACCACGGTTGCTGAAGATGCAACTCCTGCTTCAGGAGTCCAGTCATAGCTGGCTGTTTCATAGTTGGTATAAACTGTCAAACTTGGCAATTCTCCAAATTGCAAGCAATATTAGACATGAAGGCTGTATCTCTGCTATAAATAAATAAATAAATGTGTATCATTTAAGGCCATGAAATTAAACTTGTATTAAACTAGGTTTGAGATAGCAATAAACTATTCAAACTTAAATTCTATTATGAGTTTTAATGCACCGACTTTTACATTTTTTTCGTAAAGTTTTCAATCACTTTAGTGTTTGGGAAGCAAAATACCCATTAAAAGCTCCGTAACCCATGCCCAGGGCAGCCCAGTCTCCCCTCTGCCTCTGAGCTGATACAGCTTTGTGCATCTCTGCTACGGACCTTGCAAATACAAATATTTTATATTAGACTTTTGGCATTTAATTTTGATTTCACATGTGTCTTAGTTAAGGTACTGCTGTGAACAGACACCATGACCAAGGCAAGTCTTATAAAGGACAACATATATTTGGGGTTGGCTTACAGGTTCAGAGGTTCAGTCCATTATCATCAGGGCAGGAACATGGCAGCATCCAGGCAGACATGGTGCAGGAGGAGCTGAGAGTTCTACATCTTCATCTGAAGGCTGCTAGCAGAATACTGGCTTCTAGGCAGCTAGGATGAGGGTCTTAAAGACCACGCCCACAGTGACAGACCTACTCCAACAGGGCCACACCTTCTAATAGTGCCATTCCCTGGGCCAAGCATATTCAAACTGTAACAACATAGAAATATGATTTTTGTTGATGACTGCATTTTTAAGGTCTCTTCCATGTTTATGCTCAAAGCAGGGACCTCATCCAATCCCCTCACCAGGATCTGTCTGGGGGTAAGAACCTTGGATGCAGTACTTCCTCCCAAGAGGACCATGTGTCCTCTGGGAAAAACTGACCTTGTACACATGTGCCTCTGTAGACATCTGTGGGAGAGGAAGACAGAAGCACAGAGCCCCTCTCTATTCCAAGAACTCTGTGTCAAATAAGAATGCCATCCCTCAGCTTTAAACCAATAGCAAGGGACAACCAGTCTAAGTGCTGACCCTTCTGGCCAGGGTGTGGCCCTGTGACAGCCTGGTGACAGCCTATGACACAGGCTTTGCCTACATTGCTGCCTTCTGTCCACCACAGTGCTTGGAGGAGCTGCCCAAAGTTGTTCTGCCAGAAGCTACCCCTTGGCTGCCTCTTCCTGAGCATAGAGCCTGTGTCTCCCTTTGCAGATAAAGAGTGTCTCAAAGGTGGTCTTGTTTGTCTCTGTGGTCATTCATTCATTCATTCATTCATTCATCTGATGGAGCCTGTAGTGAATGTGCTAGGCACTGGGCTGGGGCTTCCTGGATCCAGGAAAGAAGATCACCTACCTACATGCTGCCTTCGAGGACTTAGGGACTGAGCAGGGGTCTTCTCAGGCCTGGCAGAGGAGCAGATGTGTCCTTTCTGGATGAGAAGCTACATCCAGATTTCCCTTCCCTTTAGCCTACACCACCTGCTCCAAGTCCTGTGACTTTCAGGGGGAGGATGGCCTGGTCCCCCCAACAAAGGAAGGGAAGAGAGAGCTATCTCTAAAGTGAAGTGTGGAGCTCCTCCATCTGTCAATGCAGAAGCCTTGCATACTAGTCCTTCCATTTCCTCATTTGCAAAGCAGAGGGCCATCTTCTCCCTTGCCAGATATCCAGAAGGAAAATCGTCAGATGTATGTGAAGCCCTTCCTACTGGGGGCATGGTCCTGGTCCTAGATATACAAAGGGCCTCTTTATAGATTGCCTGGTTGTTCAACAGTCATTCTGTGAGCACTTCCGGGTAGCACCCAGCCCTGTGGAGTCTTAAGGGCCACTAAACATTCTTATATACATATTTTTCCTTTTCCCGGGAGGAGATAGTTGATATTAACCCCAATTTCACAGACAGGGAAACTGAGGCTCAGTTTGAATCCAGCGTCACTTGGCCTTTTGGGACACTCAGGTTGGAATGCCTCTCTGGCTCCTCCTTTGCTGTGGGGGCCTACCACATGGCTGTCCCACTGCTCTGTGGTCTGGCTGAGGGAAGGGATGAAGGGATTCCAGGATGGTACCCTGCATCCCACCCTCAGGATTCCAGAAGCTCCTGCAATGCCCTCCTTGCTCTAGCAGCTGTCATTTTGTCCCCCATGGGTCCCTGCTTAGCTGCCAGGGCTGTGCTAGACCCACCCACCCACCACCACCAGCACCACCAGGCAGAGTCTGGTCCTTGCTGTGGCCACAAACACCTGCTGCTCTTCTGGTCTTCAGGCATGAAGCTTGCAGATCTCTAAGGGACAGTAACTCTGTCTTCAGTCAGCCATGCAGCCTATGAGCTTCTAGTTTCCTGCACCCTCCTGAGTGATGCCTGCTTCAAGGAGGAGAAATGGGGTCCCTGCTTCCCTTCCTCCTTACCGTTAGGGGCTAAAGTCACTTCTACATTGAGGCTAACACCTCTTTTCCTACCCTGTCCCCAGACCAATCTTTATCTCCAAGGTTCAGCCCAGGGTCCCCTCCTCCAGGAAGTCTTTCTGGACCCTCACGGGCTAAGCTTATATCTCTCTGCACTGTTGTCTCTGCAATGCTTATGTACATTTTTTTAAAAAGGTTATTTTTGAGGCAGAGTCTCACTTTATAACCCTCACTGGCCTGAACTTGCTATATAGACCAGGCTAGCTTTGAACTCACAAGGCTCTGCCTCTGCCTCCAGAGTGTTCTATCAAAGGCATGCACACCTGGCTAAGGTCATGATTTTTTTAAATTGAATGATCAGGTTATCATTTATTTGGTTGCTATTTTGTGCTGACACTTTGATGTCCATCTCCTCCCTTCATTCTTCAGACCCAGTCCTAAGATTCCTATTTTATTAACAAAGAAACATAATGCTAACACACAGCTCAGCTGAGCCTGAAGCTTCCCAAGCCTTCTCCCTGGCCAGTGCAGTTGGCTGTGAAGAGGTGGATCCAGACTCTCTGGTGTGCAGTCTTGTCCTCGGCACAGACCCATCTTGCAGTGCAAGCACTGAGCACACTTGCTACATTGATCTGCTGTGAGATCTCTTCTCATCACACACTGACTGACCACTTGCTGAGCACAGGCTGAGAGCCACAGGCCTGAGCATGCTGATGATACAATCCTAACCAAGACGCCATCCTTGGAGAGATGGCGATGCTATCACTAACAGACCAGCACAGGGCTGCCACGCCCCTACAGCAATGGCCCGGGTGATGTGTGTTTTTTTTTGGGTGGCAGGCACTCCAGCAAGAAGAGGTTGCAAAGAAATGGGCTTTCCCATCTGTTCTTGAAGGTGTGGAACATTGAGGGTGATGTCTCCCTGTGCCCTGCCACCTCCACCTCCGGCTTATCCTTGCATACAAATTCAGGTTGCTCTCCTGTCCTGCAAAGTGCATGCAGAGTGAGCACAATGTTGTGGATCTCACAGGAGCATTCAGAGTACAGATGAAGTGGTGAGAAGGGAAATGCTTTGTGGACCTCGGACTGACACGCTGCTTTGGCAGTCTTGCTCCTGCTGCAGGGCCCCGTGCTGCTTGCTCTCAGGGAGATCCAGGTATCCGTCCCACTGCTGAGTGTTTGAGGAAACCTACTGAGATCTTCTCTTAAGAAGAAAAGAGGGGCTGGGGAAATGGGTAAGAGCACTTGTCGGCAAGCACGAGGACCTGAGTTCAAATCTCAAGCACCCGTGTAAAAGTTGGGCATCAGCACACACCAATAACTCTAGCAGAGACAGGAGGACACCATGAATTCTTCAAGCAGCCAGCCTGGACAAATCGGACAGCTTCCAGTTCCATGAGAGACCTTGTCTCCAGAGGGCATAAGGGGAAAAAGTAAAAGACAAAGGCACCCAATGCCCTCTAGCTTCCACACGCACACACATACACACATGCACACACATGCACACACATGCACACACTGTGCATGGACCACACTGAAAAGGGGAAAGGCAGGAAAAAAAGGGAGAAGAGAGAAGAAGGAAGAAAAGGGCTCTGAGAAACTTCATTTTCTCAGAGTGCTCCCCCCCCCCGTGTGTGTGTGTGTGTGTGCGCGCGCACGCGTGTGCGTGCATCTGATGCATAGCATGGCACTTATCTTCATGACTATCTGTAAATGCACAGCTCGGGGATGTTGAGGATGCCAACACTCAACACGGTGAGTCACTGTCCATGGTACATCATCACTGTCCCGTCTTCCTCCCCAGGGTCATTCTGTGCTCACCAAGCAAGGACTGCCCTTCTCCTCAGCCCAGAGACGCATCATGGGTAATGTTAGTGGAATCCTACACTATCTGTCTCTGTGCCTGGCTTGTTTCACTCAGCACAGTGTCCACCCGTGTCGTAGCATTTATTGACACTCAATGCTGGTGTTAGTGACATTCCATGGTGTAGAGAGACCATGTTTTGTTTCCTTGTTCATCCATCCTTGGGCATTTGGGTTGATTTCCCCTTTCAGTCATTGTGAATAAGCTGCCATAAACAGTGGTGCACAATCTCAGTTCACGTCAGTTTCCATGCCCCATGGGTCCAACGGATGCCACACTGCAGATTCCCATGGTCTTTCTACATGCATGTGTTTTCAACATTTTATTTGTTTATTTTTCGTGTCTGTGAGGGAATGTGTTTGCATGCCAAGATACACATGTGATGGTCAGTGGGCTGAGGTCTCTCCTTCTCCCATGTGGGTCCCAGAGGCCAAACTCAGGTAGTCAGTCTCGGTGGCAAGGACCACCTAACTGCACCTGTGTGTAGTTGTCAGGGAGCCATCATACAGTGTTCTATATCAGCTACCTCATGTGCGTTCCCCAGTTACACTTCACCCACCCTTTCCCTGCCTCTGAGTGTTGAGAGCTTGTCTTATAAAAGATTTAAGAACTATTAAAAGCCCAGATAGAAGGTAACATTTCAAAGCATGGGGGAGGGGGGATGCTCAGTAGCTATGAAGCTCTGGCTCTGTAAGCCAGAGAACCCACATTTAGAGTCCCAGCATCCATGTAGAAGCTGGGTATGGCCCGCTATGTGCCACTAACCCAGGGCTTGTGGGTAAGGTAAGGGGAGGGAGCAGAGACAAGAGGACCATGGAAGCTTGCTGACTGCCAACCTAGCTCCAGATTCAGTGAAATACCCTGTCTCAAAGGAACAGGACAGAGAGTGAAAGGGCAGGACACCCAGTGTGTGTGTGTGTGTGTGTGTGTGTGTGTGTGACAGAGAGAGAGAGAGAAGGCCAGGAGCACAAATACAGCACACACACACACACACACACACACACACACGAACACGCACGTGCACGCACATGACCAGTGGAAGATTGAGAAGGACACATTCAAGGGAGTGACACTGAGCCTGTATCCTCACCAACCAATGTGCAGAACCTGTAGCATGACAGAGCCTTGACGAGCGCTTGGAATCGTGGGTGATTACATGAACGTTTGCCAGATGCCTGGTAAACCCTTCATATGAAAACAGTCACCTTTCCTTTGCCTGTGGACTTTGGAAACACCTACCCCCATCCCAGGGGCACTGGTGATAGCAAGCGGAGAGCAAAGACTGCAACCCAAACTCACCTCATCTTCCCAATAAAGAACAATTACAGGAACAGAGGGTTTTTTTTGTTTTTTATGTGCTCATAAAAACGATTACGCTTGTTCTGAGAATTTCCTGGTTTGAGCCTGGCTGTTATAGACTTATTTCATAAGTTGATTTATTTTTTTAAACGGTATCTGCATGGACCTGTGTTTTAATTCTAGTTGGATGTGTGTGTGTGTGTGTGTGTGTATGTGCGTGTGTGTACGTGTGTTTCCTATACCACATGGGAATATCTTTCCGTCATTCTGCACTTGGAAGTGGCTGGAACTATGAGATGTCCTAGACTCTCTGAAACCCTGTCTATGTTGTCAGATGCTGACATTTTGGTCCAAGGTTTTCCTTGCCTTGAATATTCATTGGCCAATATTGTTGATGCATTTACCCAAATAAACCCCCCTTCAGCTCGCTCCTCTCCAGGCAGGATCTGGTGAGCGGCTTTCTGACAGTTGTATATTGAATGCAGGTGGCCCCGTGAATGCACTTTCTGTCTGGCTCGGAACATTAACCATAACCCAGCTTCTTCCAAAGGAGCTGGAATGAATTAAATTGTTTAATAAAACCTTACTTACCTGGATAAACTCATTTCTATTTTGCATTTCGATTCCCTAATGCACCTTTCCAGATTGTTATTTGTGAAATAAAAAGCTAGACATGTTTACTTAGAAAGCCAAACATCGGACCCTAATCCTGGGTCCCGTCCAAGTTCATCGCAAGATCTTTTTTTTTCCCCAAATTTCCACCGGTTACGAGCCATTGCGCATTTCATTTAGCGTGAACTGATAACTCCCACCTCACGACCAACAAGTACTTGCTTGGGCATGGGATTTGCTTCTCGTGATGTGTTTCTTTCTATTGCTCTCCCAAACTGCAAACCGTTTTGGACAAAAAGGAGGCGCAGAATTGTATTTCTGTAGATTGGTTTTAAAGCCATTCTCGTGTCAGAAGGCGTGGCTGGGGAACGTGCCCAGGATTAAGGGTCCACTTAAGATCTGCCTGGAGGAATGTTGCTCCACCCCTTGAAAGATTATTCTAGAGCCAGCATGGTAGAACGTCAGGCCTGCAGAATCAATAATCGTTCTTTTTACACTTGCCAAAAGCAGTTTCTGGCACAAAGGATGCCCCTCAGTGAATGCTGGCCCAGCTGACAGGCCGAATAAAGATGGCCAAGCTCATCTTTCCTTTTCGCCCCTTTCCAGAGACCCTGAGCCAAATTTTACATCTAAATACAGTTAACCATATTAGCTCAGATTTTTTTTTACTTAATTGCTTCCACTCTTTTAAAATAAAATTTTATTTATATTTAAACAAATGAATTACATGCCTGCCTTAATATCCAGTACTAAAGATGACATCCTTCTAATTAAGGCAATGTTATTCATTTGGATACAACCGGTTTTAATCTGCTCTCAATCCTGTGTGCAAGGAGTCAATTCTCTGCGTAATAAACATGGACATTTTTGCCATCGATGATGATGATGATCTTCTTCTTCTCCTCCTCCTCCTCCTCCTCTTCCTCCTCTTCCTCCTCTTCCTCCTCCTCCTCCTCCTCCTCCTCCTCCTCCTCCTCCTCCTCCTCCTCCTTCTTCATTTTGACAGGTCTGAGGAAGCTGGCAGCACTTACTATATTCCAGGTACAGGGCACATTACTAAACTTAATCATCACACAGGGGGAAAAAAAAAGAAAGAAAATCAAACATGACCACTTAAACCTACTATCTCAGCACTCAGTAGGCTGAGACAGGAGTATCACCATGAATTCAAAGCTAGCCTGGGCTACATAGTGATCAAGCTAACCCTGTCTCAAAGGAACAAAATCTGTGAAGTAAGTACTCCTGGCACCCCATTTTGATTCTGCAGAAATCAGGCACAGAGCCAGAAAGTGCTGGAGCTGAGCTTTGAACCCAGCACTCTTCCCTCCCAGGCCAGAGCACCCAGCAGGACTGACAGACACAGTGTCTGTCCCTGGATAGAGCTGGAGCAAGGTTTCCGTGCATATGCAAATGGCTCTTCTCAAGGCTTCTGACTAGGACTGGGCTAAGGTTAGAAGCAAAGTAGACATTACTACAAGTTGAGAGCTGAGAGTTCCAGAGGCTCCTGGCTTTGCTGTCTTCAGCAGTAAAGAAAGGATGTTAGTTAGCCAGAGGACACCTTGTGCTGGCCTGTTCTTATCCCCACCTCGCAGTTCTGCCTTCAGGCAATAACCCAGATGTCTTTGGGACCCACTTCCCCAGAGAAAAATCCAGGTACGTGGCTGTATGTAACTTGCCCTGGCTGTGCGCAGCTTGGAGCACCCTCTCTTCCTGCTGCAGGCCTGGCTGCTGGCAGGTGCGCCCCTCCTATTGCTCCCTGCCTGCAGATCCACAGTACACCAGTCTCACCCCGAAAGCCTTTGAGACACTTGACATCAGGGATGGAGTGCTTGAGGTTTATCAAGTTTTCACAATTACACCTCCATAAACCCCTTTATGAGGCCACTCAGCATCAGCAAGGGAGCCTCCCCGTGGATCGCTGCAACCTCGAGTAGACATGACCAGAAGCTCCAAGGGCCAGATGGCTCCCGACCCACCCAGTGATCACACCCATCCTGGTATTGTTAGCGGGAGGGGGTGAAGGTGCAGCCCCAGTGACTTTCTAATCAAATTTTCACTGCGCTCTCTGACAGGTCTTTAAGTCACTTAAGGGGGATCTTTTATATGCGAGACACCAACATCATGCAGTAAATCCAACCACAAGCCAGTCCCATATTTTATTAAGTTTAAGTTCAGTGAAAGTGCAGAGCGAACGAGGGCCCCCGCGCCTCTCCGTTACATCTGATTTGCGGTTCCCGTAAAAAGGCCCACATGCCGCTGCTTCAGATGTGTTTTGGATTGAAAATAGGATTAATGTGCTAAAGTGTGATTAGAATGGTTAAACACGATTAATTGGAACAGACTTCTGCTGCCCAGAGAGCGCCTCCAGGCTGGCCCCGCTCCAGGTTACCCAGCGAACAAAGCCTCCCGTGCCTTGCCCCTCGCCTCTCCTCATCGCCAGCCTGTCTCAGGGCAGATTAAATGCAGCTGAGAATGCCGGCCCGCTGGCTGCAGGCGTCCTCCGGGAATAGGCAGGAACCTCGGGCCGGCCTGGCCTTGGCGGGCCTGGCCTATGGCTGCCGCACCAGGGGCAGCGGGCCAGGTGGCTGGGACTGTGGTAGGAGTAATTTGATTTTTTTTTTTTTTAATGATCTATTAAACCCCTGAACTTTAATCAAGCAGTGACTATGTTGACGGCTTACATTTACCGGAGGAGTTAAAGGGCAGTTTGGGGCCTGGGCCGTGGTCAGTGTGGAAACTGCAGGCCAGTCTGGATGGGCAGGGCTGCCTGCTTAGTTAGACCTTCCCAGCCTCTACGAGCTGGAGCCCAGACTCTTCCCCTGAGTAGCCCTCAACTGGAGTCCCCCTAGGGCTGTGGCAGGTTCCCCTGGTAAAATTAGCATGAGAGTGTGCTTGCCACAACCCTGCAGAGAGGTCACCTGGGTGGCTTGCTGCCCAAGTCCACCAGGTTAAGAATTTTTAAGGAGTGCCACCTCATGTACCAGGTAGCCTGAAAAAAAAAGTGTCCTGTTAAGCAGCAAGGAAGAAAAGTTTTTCATAAAAATCTAAACTTTAAAAGCATGTTACCGCTTATAAATATGGACATTAAAGGCAAGACTCTGTGGCAGGTATGGTGTATGTATATATGTGTGTGTCCATGTGTGTCTGTAGGATATACATGGCATATTTGTGTCTGTGTGTCCGAGGCTGTGTATGTTCGTACATACTATAATGTATTGTGTGAATGCCTGTGTTTGTGTGGCATGTTTGGTATGTGTATGTGTATCCACGTGATCCGTGGCATACAAGTCTGTGTGAGTGTATGCATGGTTGTGTCTATGAGGTAGGTGTGTATCTGGATCGTGTATGGTATGTCTGTGGGAGTGTGGATCTATGTGTGTTCTTGGAGGTGTGGCTGTGCGCACGCGCGTGCGTGCATGCTTGCGTGCGTGTGTGTGTGTGTGTGTGTGTGTGTGAGACTGTGTGTGTTTATGAGTGTCTGTTGGGGAATCTCTGAATAGATGCATGTGATGTGTAAAGTGTAGGTGTCTGTATTCACATGACATATGATATGTATGTATATTAGGGTTCTCTAGGGGGAATAGAACCAGTGCATGAATATATAGACACACACATATATAATTTATTAAATCAGCTTATATCGTAACATCTGTCTCACACCTGAGGGAACCCTGTAAGTTGTTTGATCCTCGAGGCTGGGTGTCTCGTCAGTCCCAATCTGGAAGGTTCCTGGGAAGCCTCTGGTCCTTAACCCACAGTGGAAGTCTGGGCATGATGGCTTTGTTATCAGGAAAGAATCAATCAGAATAACAAGGCTGATACCACAAGGCACTGCCCACGTTTGGCCTGGAGCTTCCCCTATCAATTAAACCAATCAGGGCAGCTTCCCATTTTAGGTTCTCAGAGCTGTGGCAAATCTACAGTAAGAAACAACCATCACAACATGTCTGCGTGATTATGGATGCACACAAAAGTATCTGTGAGGTATGCTTGTGGTGGCATGTCATATCTTTCTAGATGTGCATAGTGTGCATGTGTGTGTGAGTGTGTGTGTGTGCATGCGCGTGCCTGTGCGCATGTAGCTAGTCCATGTGTCAATGCATGTCTGCAGTATATAGTTCTGTGTAACTGTGTGTGGTCTGTGTGAGTCTTGGGTTGAAGGTGTCTTATGAGGGGAGAGAGAGCCCTGGACCTTCTAGAAAGAGCAGAATTTCCAGGGTTCAGGGAGGCTGACAACCTTTTGAGGAGACATGGGTGAGTCTTCCCCACGAGTTAGAGTCTGGACCAGAACACTTGAGAGCAAAGGTATTAGTCAAGAGCTTCAACACACACAGATAAGCCACACATGGTCAGAGGCAGGACCAGAGACATAGAAGGCCCTGACCATGAGGACCATTGATGGCCAAGGCCCTCAGAGATCGTTGAGGCCTCTCATAAACCCAAAGGGCAGGACAAAGCCATACCAGCAAGGAATGGAAGCAATGGAGTAGGAAGGGGAGCATCTGGTACTTTTCCTGGTTATGTCTTGTGGGTCTCATCTGCCACCCCACTCCTACCAGAACACCCCACCCTTAAATGTATCTTCGAATACCATACCCTGTGGCCTCTGCCTCATAGCCAGCATGCCATTTTGTTATGGTCACCTCTACCTATTCTTCAAGATACTACCTGTCAGTAGCTCTGTGAACACTTATGTAACCCACAGAGCAGTCTTCATTGTTATCACCCATTGCTCTGCTTCGTTTCTTCTCACACTGAGCTCCACGGTGTGGAGACCATGTACCTCTGCCCACACAGGGCCTGGCTCCCATGAGGTTTTCTTTTTATTATGCCTAGAAGTGTCTGCTCACCGGAAATATATGGCCAGCTTAGTCCCCTCAGGTATAGGAAAGACTTAGCCCTGGGTCCATTAGATGTTTGCATCCTGGAAAGTGGGCTCCAGACACACCCATCAAAGGCACCAAGAAAACCCAACGCTCGGGGATGTACAAAGAGGACCACCTCTCTGAGGGCTGGCTGAGGAGTATGGGAGGGTTGGAGTGAGTGGGAAGGTCAGGCTGGGATCTCTCTCCACTCCTTACAGGGGCTGGCTCTTTCCTGAGCAGGGGTAAATGTCCCCAGGAGCCTTCCCTGTCTTCTTGTCTTCCACCTGGAGAGAAGAAAGTTCTTTGAAGCAGCACAGAGGTCACTGAGACCACCTCTGGCCACAGTAATTGGAAGTGCCTGAGCGAGCCAGGGCCTCTATGCTTCCCCTGCAGGAGGACCTGGTACCCAGAATGGTGTGGCATTGGTGCAGGCAATGAGCACACTGGCCTGGCCACAACCAGATGCTGCTCTTTGCTCTAGTCTCTGTTCTCCCACTTAGGAAAGGCACAGGGTTGACAGTCCTCCCACTAAAGGAACTTGAAAGAGATATCCCACATGTCACTGCCTCTAAGGCTGAGGGACTTGACTTGCCCAAAGTCAGAGCCCTAAGCAAGACACTGGGACATGGCAGCAGGCTAATAGTTTAGTAGATGAGAGAAGGGAATGGGGGTGACAATGCAAGGAAAGCCAAAGGGTGGCCATTGTCACACGGTGGCCATTGTCACTATTATAAGAACAGCCTGGGTTCACTCCCAGGAGATTCTACAAAGCCATACAGAATGGAAAGGAATTGAACTCAGTGACCCGTGCCCTGGGAGAGGCTCTTCCAGTATGCAAACATCTACACGTTGAGGCTACCCTTGCTGCGGCTTGAGTACATCCCCTTGGCTTTCTAGAAAGTTCTGTGGCAGAAAAGCTGAGATAGTTCGGTAAGCCCCAGTGAAGCCAGGATTGGTTTATCTCAGCCATGATTAAATAAGAGCGCAGCCAAGGCAACAAGGCTGGGAGGGCTATGGGCTCCACCATCGTTCTCCACAGGCAGCCATCTCTCACTCCATCCACACCCACCTCCTGCCTTCTGTTCTGATCCTCCTTAGCATAAAGGGGGACATAATCTGGGTTGGTGCTCATGTGCATGCATGTTATGGTGCTCATACTTTCATTTTGACTGAAAAATGCAGTCAAGGGCTAAAGTGGTGGCTTAGCCAGGAAAGTTCTTGTCTTACAAGCACGGAGACTTGAGTTGAATCCTGTACAACGGGGGGGGGGGGGGGGGGGGGGGGAAGAGAGCACTATGACTTGTGCTTGCAATCCCAGGGCTGGGGAGGTGGAAACAGGCAGATTCCTGAGACTCATTGGCCAGCTTGCCTAGCGTACTTGGCTAGCTCTGCTCCAGCCCAGTGAGAGACCCTGGCTTATAAGAAAGACAAAAAACACCCCCAAAACGCCAACAGCACCAGGGGTTGTTCTCTGGCCCATGAACACACACACACACGAACACACGTACGCACGCACGCGCACACATATGCATGCACACACATATGCATGCACACATGTGTGTGTACATACACACTCAAACACAATTGCTACTAAAATATTTTTGTGTGCTCTGGGCACAGTGCCTCCTATACTGAGTGAAGCCAGTGTGATTTCACTACTCACAGAATGGTCTCAAGACCTGCCCTGTGGACCACCCGGTTTGGATACGTCTATCCCTCCTCTGGTCTCCTCCCATCTGCCTCCATGTTGGGGGGGGGGCAGGAGCTGTCACGGGCGAGTGAACATGGAGAGGGCTTATCGGAATGAGTCATCCCCTTCTTTGCTTCCATCCAAGCAGCTCTTCCCTGGTCCAGTTTCGTGAACCCAGGCATGTGCAGAATCAAAGATAAGTTTCTACCATCAGGAAATAAAACTGGGCTAGGGATGCAATGCAGTCGGTAGGGATTGCGTGGCACGCGGCCTCCCTAGGTTTCATCCTCAGCACCACAGAAGGCAGAGCACAGTGGTGTGTGTCTGTAACCTCAGCTACAAAGATGGAGGCAAGAGAAGGAGGACTAACAGTCCGTCACTACAAAGTTTAAGGATAGCCTAAGCTGCATGACACAGG
>JADRCH010000100.1:4336309-4382102 GCA_019843965.1 Rhynchomys soricoides | reverse complement strand
TGGTTGGTGTTTTGGGGGTGTTGTCTGTCTTTCTCGTAAGCCAGGGGTCTCATTGGGCTGGAGCTAGCCAAGTACACTAGGCAGTCACTAATTTACATAGTGACACACAACAGCAGTGCTGCTGCTGACAGTCCCTACCCTCCTGGTGCACTTAGGGGCTCACTACCCTTTTGCCAATCTGGTCTAAGTCTTTGGTTGGCCCACATAATAATTCAGAACACAAAGACACCAAACAACACATAGGTCATGTGTTTGAAGTGACTGATGCCTTGAAGCTGGCAGGAACTGGCTTTCTGTGGGTGCTCTGCCGAGCTTCAGCCGGGAGCTCAGAAGGAAGATAGAAGTCTAAAACACAGCCAACCGCAGTCCATTGGGGCTCAGAGAACAACCCCAGCTGTGACCTCCTCCATTGTGCTGTGCACACGCTTCTTGCCTGGGATGGGTGATTGGTTCTGGCTTAGACTGGATTGCAGCTGGGAGAAGGCAAAGGGTAGGAGAAATAGCAAGAGAATTGTTACATTTTTTAAAGTACCTCAACTTCCCTTTCTTCCTCTGTCTTTCTAAGTAAGCCCAGCGCTCTGTACCACCCCACTGCTCTTACTTCAGAAGCCAGACTTTGGTCTATCCTATGCCATGAATACCAAGCCACAGCAGGGAGAATTGGATTCCACTGTACTCTGGAGCCCCGCCATGACAGAGAAAAAGCCCAGCAGCCAGGAGGTTGCCGAACTTCGTCAGATCCAGTTGTGTAATGGGATTTGTTTTGCACTGACATCCTGAGACTTCATCTAAGAAAAGTACACTTTCAAAAAAAGGCCCAGCCAAGTTCAGCCCGTGTTTTCCCTAAGGATCCAGGCACAACATAAAGAAGGCTTGGGGATCAGCCAAGTGAACCTCTCCCAGCTCTGTGTAGCTCAGGCTCTGTTAGACCCACCCCAGTCACTGGGGTTCACAGGGCTCACGCAGCATGAGGCCCCATAACTGTAGGCCAATGGCAGGAGTCAGGGCTGGGGTCTGTAAATGGGAGTGTCTACCCTTGCCTCCTTTTCTGTGGACAAAACTGGTCCAAAGCAAAAGTGCTTTATGTGGGAAATTCAGCTATTTCTCATCTGAGCTGATCCCAGCGCAGTTCTCTGGACCTGAGATGAGAGCCTCCTCCCCTGTAGCCCCTGCCCTCCACAGGGGTTCTGGCTGCATTCTCACATGACAGATAGGATAGAGACATTTTATTCACAGATTCTTCTTTAGACACAGTTGTGTTTGTTGGGGGCAGTCCAATAAGGCAGAATTCATGGGATATTAATCAGCCTTCTGGTCAACCTTGTCTCCCACCAAAGCAGATCTATCTCAGAATAGATAAGTGTGCCTGGGGCCATGTGGAGGCTTCGGCCTCTCATCAAGGCAGATGGATTCTGTCAGGTTTTGGATGAAGTAAGGTCTCAGCTTCTCCCTTCCCTGCCACATCTCATGTACCCATTCCTGTCATTTTGGTCCTTTTGAGAACAAGGTGACTGAGAGTGATAATCACTGGCCTCTGTAAACTAGAGAAGCCATCAGTGGTAGATGTCTTGCATTGTGTGATCATGTCTTTCTAGGTAATAAACTAGAGAGTGGTGGACAGGGTGTGGAAGGTATGTGCCCTCCTCTTACTGCACTGGGCTCAGTCAAGCCACTGCAGACTGAAGGGCTCATTGGGTCCCCTGGGATGGGAGCTAGTTTGTGTTGCAACCCAAGCCCCTCCCTCCTTTTGCATGTGACCTAACCCAGGTCCCTCCCTCCTGTTGCAGACCCTCATTTGGTCAGTGGTTGATAGAAATCATTTGGTGGCAGGTTGATACCAGGGTGTTTTCACAGGAGTAGGGAATATGGAATGCCCACCCATCAAAGACAAGACCAAAAATCAGCTCCTAGACAACCATCCCAAACCCAGGTGCCTAGACACCAGAATAAAAACACAATCAATAACAGCCAGGACAATATGTCTCCACTAGAGTCCAGCAACCCTACCACTGCAGGCCCTCAGAATTGCAACACAGCTGAAGCACAAGACAACCTCAGAATAGCTAGTATAACTATGTTAGAGACCCTCCAAAAGGATATGAATAAATCCACAGTGAAATCTATACAAACATAGACGGTGGAATGAAATGAAGAGAACAGCTCAAGACATGAGAGTAGAAATAAAACCAATAAAGAAAAGCCAAACTGAGGGAAAACTAAATGAAAAACTTATGATCCCAAATGGGAAACTCAGAGGCAAGCCTGGCCAACAGAATGCAAGAGATGAGAAAGAGAAATCTCAGGCACTGAAGATACAATAGAGGAATGGATACATTAGTCAGAGAAAATGTTAAATCTAAAAGGAGAAAAAAAATCAGGTACAAAACATCCAAGAAATCTGGGACAGTATAAAAAAGCCAAATCTAGGAATAATAAGAATAGAAGAAAGAGAAGATACCCAGGTCAAAGGAACAGAAAATATTTTCAACAAAATTATACAAGAAAATTTCCCCAACCTAAAGAAAGAGGCACCTTTCAATGTACAAGAAGCATACAGAACATCAAATAGACTGGATCAGAAAAGAAAGTCTGCTCAGCACATAATAAACAAAACACTAAATGTATAGAACAAAGAAAAATATTAAAAGCAACAAGGGGAAAAGACCAAGTAACATATACAGGCAAAACAAGTAGAATAGCAGCTGAGTTCTCAATGGAGACCCCAAAGCCAGAAGGGCCCAGACTACTATACCCAGCAAAACTTTCAATCACAATAGATGGAGAAAGACATTCCACGATAAAACCAAATTCAAGCAATATCTATCTACAAATCCAGCCCTACAGAAGGCACTAGAAGGAAAATTTCAGCCTGAAGAAATTTACTATACCCAAGAAAACACAATTAATAATTATCAGACAAAAAATCAAAAGGCAAGGATAAAACCCCCACGCCTCAACAACAAAATTGTGGGAATCAATAAGCACTGCTCATTTATAACTCTCACCATCAGCGGTCTCAATTCCCCAATAAAAAGACACAGACTAACAGAATGGCTTCAAAACCAGGATCAATCCTTCTGTTACAGCCAAGAATACACTTTAACACCATGCATAAACATAACCTCAGAGTAAAGGGTTGGAAAAGATATTCCAAGAAAATGGACCCAAGAAACAAGCTGCTGTAGCCATTTTAATACCTGACAAAATAGACTTCAAACTAAAATGAATCAGAAGAGCTAGGAAAGGACACTACATATTCATCCAGGGGAAATCTAAAAGGATACCACAAGTCTTAACATCTGTGCAGGAAACACAAGGACAACCACATTCACAAAAGAAACCCTACTACAACTTAAATCACATATTGACCATCACACAGTGATAATGGGTGACTTCAATACCCAATTCTGACCAATGAACAGGTCATCCAGACAAAAACTAAACAGAGATGCTGGAGCTAACTGATGTTGTGAACCAAATGGATCTAATGGATGTTTACAGAATATTTCACCCAAATACAAAAGAATATACCTTCTTTTCAGGGGCTCATGGAACTTTCTCCAAAACTGACCACAAAGCAAGTCTCAACAGATAAAATGAAATTGAAATAACTCCCTGCAACCTATCTGACCACCACAGATTAAAGATGGATATCAACAAGAGAAATAGCAGAAAGCTTATAAACCCAAGGAAACTGAACAACAATCTACTGAATGGAGAATAGGTCAAGACAGAAAGTAAGAAAAATAAACTAAATACTTTTCAGAACTGAATGAAAACTGAAGCACAGCATACCCAAACTTATAGAACACAGGGCTGGTAGTTTTACAGGCAAGTTCATAACACTGTCTACAGATAGAGATAGGTAGATAGATAGATAGATAGATAGATAGATAGATAGATATTGTTCATTTAGTAACAACAGCACATCTGAAAGCTCTACAACAAAAAGAAGAAATAATACCCAAAAGGAGTAGAGAGCAAGAAATAATCAAACTCAGGACTGAAATCAATAAGATAGATGCAAAAAAAAAAAATTACAAAGACTCAATGAAACAAGGAACTTCAAGTCTCTGAAGAAAGTAATTGAAGAAGACATCAGAAGGTGGGAAGATCTCCCATGCCCATGGATTGGCAGGATTAAATAGTAAAAATGGCCATCTTGCCAAAAGCAATATACAGATTCAATGCAATCCTTATCAAAATTCCAACCCAATTCTTCATAGAGTTAGAAAAAACAATTCTCAAATTCATTTTGCATAACAAACAAACAAACAAACAAAAACACACCAGAATAGTGAAAACTATTCTCAACAGTAAAAGAACTTCTGGGGGAATCAGCCTCCCTGACCTCAAGCTGTACTACAGAGCAGTAGTGATAAAAACTGCATGGTATTGGTACAGTGACAGGCAGGTAGATCAATGGAATAGAATTGAAGACCCAGAAATGAACACACACACACTTATGGTCACTTGATCTTTGACAAAGAAGCTAAAACCATCCAGTGGAAAAAAGATAGCATTTTCAACAAATGATGCTGTTTCATCTGGCAGAAAACATGTATAAGAATGCAAATTGATCCATTCTTATCTCCCTGTACAAAGCTCAAGTCCAAGTGGATCAATGATCTCCACATAAAACCAGATACACTAAATCTAATAGAAGAGAAAGTGGGGAAAAATCTGGAACATATGGGCACCGGGTAAAAGTTCGTGAACAGAACACCAATGGCTTATGCTCTAAGGTCAAGAATCGACAAATGGGACCTCATAAAATTGAAAAGTTTCTGTAAGGCAAAGGACACTGTCAATAGGACAAAATGGCAACCAACAGATTGGGAAAAGATCTTTACCAATCCTATATCCAATAGAGGGCTAATATCCAATATATACAAAGAACTCAAGAAATTAGACTCCAGAGAACCAAATAACCCTATTTTAAAAATGGGGAACAGAGCTAAACAGAGAATTCTCAACTGAGGAAACTCGAATGGCCAAGAAGCACCTTAAGAAATGTTCAGTATCCTTAGTCATCAGGGAAATGCAAATCAAAACAACTCTAATATTCCACCTCACACCAGTCAGAATGGCTAAGATAAAAAATTCAGGTGACAGCAGATGCTGGTGAGGATGTGGAGAAAGAGGAACACTCCTCCATTGCTGGTGGGATTGCAAGCTGGTAAAACCACTCTGGAAATCAGTCTGGCGGACTCTCAGAAAATTGGACAAAGTATCACCTGAGGACCCATCTATACCATTCCTGGGCATATACCCAGAAGATGCTCCAATATGTAATAAAGACACATGCTCCATTATGTTCATAGCAGACATATTTATAATAGCCAGAAGCTGGAAACAACCCAGATGTCCCTCAACAAGGAATGGATACAGAAAATGTGGTACATTTACACAATGGAATACTACTCAGCTATTAAAAACAATGACTTCATGAAATTTACAGGCAAGTAGATGGATCTAGAAAATATCATCCTGAGTGAGGTAACTCAGTCACAAAAGAACACACATGGTATGTGTTCACTGATGAGTGGATATTAGGCAAAGAGTGTAGAATACCCACGATACAACTCACAGACCATATGAAGCTCAAGAGGAAGGAAGACCAAAGAGTGGATTTTTCAGTTCTACTTAGAAGGTGGAACAAAATAATCAAGGGAAGTAGAAGGTGGGAAGGGCTTGGGAGGAAGAGAAGAGGGGGAGGGGACAAAGAGGGGAAGAGTCAGGTATGGGAGGAGATGGAGGAGATGTACAGAGGGCCAGGAAACTGAACAGAGTTGTGTAGCAATGGGGGATGGGGAACTGGGGGTAGCAACCAGAAAGTCCCAGATGCCAGGAAAGCAAGAGCCTCCCAGGACCCCACGGGGGTGACATTAGCTGAAATAGCCCACAAAGGGGAGGGAGAACCTGTCGAGACCATATTCAGAGGTTAGGCATGGCCCACCGGTTGAGGGATGGGGCCACCCACCCATCTCTAAAATTTTAACCCTGATTTTCTCCTTTCTCCCTAAAGGAAATGTGGGGACAAAAAGTGGAGCAGAAACTGAAGTTTGAAGGGCCATCCAGAGACTACCCTACCTGGGGATCCATCTCACATGCAGACACCAAACCCAGACAATATTGAGGATGCCAAGAAGTGTTTGCTGCCAGGAGCCTGATACAGCTGTCTCCTGAGAGGCTCTGCCAGATCCTGACCAATACAGATGCAGATGCTCGCAGCCAACCATCAGACTGAGCACAGGGACACCAATGGAGGAGGTAAGGGAAGGACTGAAGGAGCTGATGCAGCCTTATGTGGCATCAATGGGAGGGGAGGCCCTTGGTCCTGTGAAGGCTTGATGCCCCAGTGTAGAGGAATGTTAGGGTGGTGAGGCAGGGGTGGGTGGATGGGGGAACATTCTCATCAAAGCAGGGTAAGGGGGGATGGGATAAGGGATTTGCAGAAGGGAAGCCGGGAAAGGAGATAACACTTGAAATGTAAATAAATAAAATATCCAATTTTTAAAAAAATCACATGGTCTCCTTTCCTACTTCTGTATTTACAGGTAAAATTTGAATTGTCCCTGGCTAGTTTCTTCCTGACTAATCCATCACTATCAACTCCTTAGGGGAAACAAAGGCAAGAAACGAAAGGATTTGTCTGTGGTCAAATTAATAGCAACGATGTCTTGGCCAGAAAGAATGTATGGGTGCATTTAGATCCAAGGCAAACAAAAGTCTACATGAATATGCCCACCCAGAGGGCAAGGCATAGAAGAGCTGCCAGGCAGCATTAGCTGCAAGAATCCAGGGCTTTGCTAATCATCTTTGCTTGACTGTAAAAAAATGGCTGAAATAGAGTATTACAAAGTTAAGTGTTATCTATGTAGCACGCAGTTTAGAGGTTCAAATGGTCTCATTGGTTTGGCTTCCAGGTGGATGGCAATGACATTAGCAAGTGTCTGAGTAAGCAGTCACATCTTGAGCTGGGAAATGAAAGACTGAGGGAGGGGTAGCCACCGTAGAGGGTAGACTCTAGTGTAGGGGCGGCTCTGATGCTAAAGTCCTGTTCCCTAATTGGTTCTTGATCTGACAGTAAAGAAGCCCTGGACCAATTGCTGGATGGAAGGGATAGGCGGGACTTCCGAGTCCCTGGATGCAAGAGAGGGACACAGAGACTTCACCGTGCTTCTGATGAAGAAAAGTTGACCAGCCATGTGAGATCTCGAAATGGCCGCTCCTACAGGTAGGTGGTCAGGGGCGTTTAGCAGGGACTAGATTCAACTGGGCAACTAAAGTAAGGGCAAGTGGGAGAAGCGGAGCTAAGAGTCTTGATAAGGGCATGCTTTTCCAGGTGGGAGATTGTAGCTCTCAGCAACTGTGTCAGAGGGAAGTTGAAATTGAACAACTCTGTGTGTGTGTGTGTGTGTGTGTGTTATCCATGGATTCAAGGGCAGCTGGGCGGGGGCTGGTAGCACGGCCCATTCCCAGAGCTTAGGCGGAGTAGCAAAAGCTACACACAATACTCCAGTGATCTAAAAAGGCCGTCCACAATGCCACACTTCTTAGAGGTTAATGACATTTCCTAAAACTGCTGCCCCAGGGATCTAAGCCTTCACAGATGGACTTTGGAGAACACCCAAGTGATGCTTTTGTCCCAGAGGTGGTGGTTATCCACCCTGAAGGGCTGGACTGAGAGGAGAAAAGATGGTTTTCCTGGGATTCAAAGACCAGGGTACCATAGCAGAACTAACACAGGCCTTCTAAAATCCACTGGCCTGCTCTGGACACCAGGTACCAGTGACCACTGGTAACCATTAAAGCTACTGGGTGCTTCATTTGGAGCCACTCAGGTGCGCCATAAGCAAAGGATCCACACGGGTTTTGAAGTCTAGCGTGAACAGAGGGGCATAGACTATCTTGATAGATTTGAATAGATGTCATATGTTTTGTAGCAAGAACGTGTTGGCTACAGTAGATGGATATGTAGTAGGTTAAAATCTTTGAACTTGGAATTCCCTTTTATGTCTACTACAAAGTGAGCCCAAGGTTGTAGTGTTGGTCCCTTCTGAGCCTGGGTGGAATTGCTTCTAAGCCACTGTCCTAATACCGAAGGGTTTGCTAAAGCCATTGCTCATTCAGAACCTCACTTGATGTCTGCCCGGAGCATCCTGCAGTGGTATTCCCCTGTGCTGTCTGTACCCAAATGCCTCCTTTTATAAAATAAAATAAAGACACCAGTCACACTGGATTAGGGCCTGCTCTGATGACCTCATTGTAGCTTAATTAACCCCTGTAAAAATACTTTCTCCAAGTACGATCCTATCCTGAAGTCTTGGGTGGGGTAAATTTAGTCAGGGCTTTACCATTTGAAATTGTTGGTATAGAATTTAGCTCATGCCATTAGTGTCCACCATGCTTCTGGGGGACAGCCTTGCCCTTGTTCACAAAGCAGCACCTTCCACAGTCTGTCCCTTAATGTGGGCATCCCCCATGGCTTCTCCCATGCTACTGCAGAAGTCTCGGGCAGATCACAAATCCCTGAGTCTACCTAACACTTGTGGAGTGGATTGCAGAAAAAGCAAGCCCCAAAGTGAGCTGGCACTGTAGTCAGCCGGATACTTTCTTTCTCCTCTGCAGAGAGACTCCGAGCAAGCTACTTGATCATAGCAATTTCTGGTGTCTTTGTAGGACAGGGGACAGTCCCCTCCCCTCTCCCTTGGACTTTGAAAGTAATGGGCCCACAGCAGCCATGTCTTCACCCACTGTCCTTGTCACCCACAGCAGCATGGTCCCTGTTACAGGCTAGATGCTATCTTCTTGACGGCTCTTATGCTCTCATAGGTCCTAAGAGGTGCTCCAGGGTCACCTGATGGATGAAGGGTTATTCAATCCATTTGCCATAAAGAGGGCCAACCACAGGTCTCATGGATAAAGACCTGAAGGCACTGGGGACCACAGTTCAGTGCCTCAGGCCTAGTGGTACCAATCCCTCATTCTGGAATAGGAAACTGAGGCCTCCAGCAGGTTATGCTCAGCATCTCTCATCAGTACCAAGTCATGAGTTTGAGTTACTGCTGAGGGGTTGAGAACCTATACTCACCTCTGAATGGACAAGAAGGCACAGAGAGCTCACTTTGAGGAAGCAGGGGACACAGACACTGCTAAGCCTGGCTTGCTCAGTGCCTTTGGGCCCAAGGAAGGCAGACATTGAGGTGTGGACAGTGTCTGAGGCTGTCCAGTCAGAGAATCTGCAAGTCAAGGCTCCCACACACTACCATCTCTGTCTTAGCAACTAAAAGGACTTCCAAGCGCACGCACTCAAAAGGGTCATAACTCTAGACACTCCCCACATCGGAAATCCAGCCAAACATTTAAAAATATATTTATTCACTGTTGGATGCAGTGCGGCCTGTGTATAATCCCAGCACCTGGGGGCAGAAGCAGGAGGATCACAGCAAATTCAAGGCCAGCCTGAGCTACACAGGTATCAGGCTAGCCAGAGTTGCATAGTCAGACTGTGCCTCAAGAAATAAACGAATACATAGTAAAAAGAGAAAATATATTTATTCTTTCATTTCAATAAGCCTGAATAAGTCTGAATGTGCTATTACAAGATATTTTTAACAAGAAAAAAAAGCCTGTATTATCTAGCAGGAGAGTGACTGTGTTTTACACTTTCACAAGTTTCTTTAATGTTTAACTTAGTAAATAATGGAAATATTCAAGGCTCTTTCCCCACTCCCTAGCTTCTGCTGAGTTACTTTGAAGTATGCAAAGAAATCCAGTTTCCCCCAGATGGGTAAGGAGTGGGTGGACTCCACTGTTCCTTAGCTTGGGTTAGCTCACCTACATTTGACAGTAGTAGTTTCTTTAGAAGCTTCAACATGCAGCTTAAACCAG
The DNA here is from genome assembly GCA_019843965.1 of Rhynchomys soricoides. Lineage (NCBI taxonomy): Eukaryota > Metazoa > Chordata > Mammalia > Rodentia > Muridae > Rhynchomys > Rhynchomys soricoides. The sequence goes on along the minus strand of JADRCH010000100.1, from coordinate 4,372,205 downwards.
GAAGCCTGCCTTCTGCTGTATTAAAAGCCACTGACATGTCTTCAGTTGTGCACAGAGAAGTCATGTCTTGATGGCAACTCAGCGTCTTGCCTTGGTCACCTGGAAGACCTTGACTTGAATTGTACAAATCTTCCAGCACTGACCTGAACATGACATGCTACAAAACACTCTCATCATTAATACAAGTAAACTCTCCTCCTCTTCCTCTTCCTCCTCCTCCTCCTCCTCCTCCTCCTTCTCCTCCTCCACCTCTTCTTCCTCCTCTTCTTCCTCCTCCTCCACCTCCTCCTCCTCCTCTTCTTCCTCCTCCTCCACCTCTTCTTCCTCCTCCTCCTCCTTCTTCTCCTCCTCCTCTGCCTCCTCCTCCTTTTAAGACAGGGTCTCACTATGTAACTCTGGGTGTCCTAGAACTCACGATGTAGACTAGTCTGGCCTCTGGCCTCGAACTCACAGAAATCCGCCTGCCTCGGCCTCCCAAATGCTGGAACTAAAGGTGTGTGCCACCACGCCCAGCACCCCACTCACTTTCTTAAAAGTCTGTTAAGTATTCAGAAGCTACATGATTATGAATAGAGGTTTACTAAAATTGAAACTTCCCTTAAAATATTGGTTTTTTATTGGCCATGATGACTCTCTACTACTTCCCAGAAATGGATGGACTCAACCCTTTCATCTCTTGGGCAAAGGTCTCTTTAGAGCAGCCATGATTTCCTCACCAGTTATCCTGAGATTTCCTAGTGAGATGGCTCAGGGGCTAAAGGGGCCAGCAAGCTTGATGCCATGAGTTTGATACTCAGGACCCATGCGGTGGAAGCCAATTGTCCTATGACCTCCACAAGTGTGCCCTGGCGACTGAGGGTGAACACGTGCACATGTTCACACACACACACAGAGTGCGTGCATGCACACTAACTAATAAAAATAAATAGTAATAAGAATGTCCCCATACAGAAAGCAGCTTACTCAGCTAACAACTCTGTGTGCTCTCGCTGGCATCAGGGGCCCAGCATGTGTTTCTTCTATTTCTTCTCATGGAACGGTACAACGATAGGTCACCAAGAGGTGAGATGTAATAAAATCAGAGAAGGGCAGGGCCCCAAGGACAGACAGGATGGCTTCTCCGGTTGCTGACTGACTGGCTAGAGGTGGTGGAGGATGCCCTGGCTGCTGCTCCATTCCAGTGCCCACCTTGCCTCACACCTGGGCACCTGCAGTTCTACCCACCATTGCTGTTGCAAAATCAATGCCAAAGTCAGCACAATGAAAAAGGCAAATGCTGACTCTCTTTCATCCAGACAGGGTCTCAGGCTGGCCCCAAGGCCTGTGGGTCACAGACTCAAAGCCACTGTTGGCATTAGTTACTGTCAACCACTGTGATGAATTATCTGACAGATACTGCTTAAGGAAATGTGCTGGCTAGCTTTTTGTCATCTTAACACAAGCTAAAGTCATCTGAGAAGAGGGGACCTCAACTAAGAAAATGTCTCCATAAGATCAGGCTGTAGGCAAGGCAAGCCTGTAGCGTATTATCTTAATTAGTGATTAATAGGGGAGGGCCTAGTCCATTGTGGATGGTGTCACCCCTGGGCTGGAGGTCCTGAGTTCTATAAGAAAGCAGGCTGAGCAAGCCATGGGGAGCAAACCAGTAAGCAGCATCCCTCCATGGCCTCTGTATCAGCTCCTGCCTCCAGGTTCCTGTCCTGCTTGAGTTCCTGTCCTGACTTCCTTCAATGATGAACAGTGATGTAGAAGTGTAAGCTGAATTAATCCTTTCCTCACCAGCTTGCTCTTTGGTCATAGCGTTCCATCAGAGCAATGGTAACCTAACCCTAACTAAGACAGGGAAGACAGACTTATCTTGGCTCATGGTCTCAGAGGGCTTAGTGCATAACTGCCTGAGGTAAATATGAAAACAGGAGTGTGTGACAGAAAAGCTTCCTCATGGCAGACAAGTAGTAGAGAAAGAAACAGGAAGGAGTCAGGTATAAGATGCCCCTCCAAAGAACCCACTTCCATAGACTGATTTACTCCATCAAATTTTCCCACGCCCAGATTTCCAGAACCTTCCAAAAGAGCTCTGCTAGCTGAGAACCAAGCATTTGGAATGTGAGGCTGTGGAGAACATTTGATCATGACCAGATGCTGTGGTTTGATATTGGCCTTGCTCAGTTCTCTACTCTGACACTCTTCCATGAGCCTTCTCCTGGCTGGGATCCCTGTGGAAGCCTGATGATCCAACCCTCCCGAGGCAACACAGAGCACAACATTCCTGCTCTGTGTCGCAGCCCCTCTGACATCACTGTGTCCCTCTTGTCTACCTGCTTGAGTTTACAGACTTGACAAGGCCAAGGTCTTCTACAGGAAGTGGCCTTGGCTGCCCTCTCTACTACAGTTTCCTTTCCCATTGAAGGATGGAAAGAAGCACCTGCCTCTGAGGCTACTGTGAGAGTCAGTGAGAGAAACTACATAAAGATGCTGCCCAAAGGAGGGGCCACCAAGGCTCTGCCACCGCCCTTATGGCCTTGGGGAGTTGGCTGAGCCCACTGACCTCCTCAAGTCCTCTGTGTTTGCTGTAGCCTCAGGGGGTAGGACACACTGCTTTTACACAAGTTCTCTTAAGGTCTGGGAGAGCAGAGCAATCCTTCTTAGGGAGTGGTGAAGGCAGGTGTGAGTGCACCCTGAGGACAACCAACACATCATGCTGGAGTCCTCCTTGGGTAGCAACAGCCCACTCAGAACTGTACACTCCACAGCCACTCTCAAAACACGCTGGAGGGTGTTCTGAGCATTTTAGTGACCTTGTAGAGACAAGACATAACTGAACAAGGGCCTCAGGAACCAATACTTCCTGGTGTGAGCTAATAGGGTGGACCCTGCCCTTTGCTCAACTTTTAGTCTCTATTGCCCTCTGGCTTCATCCCTAATGGAGGGTGGTGCTCCTCCCTTGGCTCCACTCTGGTTCTGAAACACTCCATTTCACCACATCATTCATTCCTGGCAGAAAGAACACTCCCCGGCACACCAAGCAAGAGCAGTCCCCTCGGCTGAGGACCAGGCTGAGGCCCGAGCACTGTGAGCTCAAGCCAGTATGACCAAAGGGACCAGATTCTGACATCACCCACACACCCTTGTCTGGTGACTTGCTGTGGAGAGTTGACACATTTTCAACTCACTCCTTTTTGCCAACCTAGGAGGGTAAAAAGTGTTATGCAAGAGGGTCAAGGACAGGCTTGTGGGGTTTATGGAAGTGAAGAGACATCCTCAGGACACCTAGTTTCCACCCCACAGGGCCCCTGGATGCAGTTGCCAGCATCCTTGTGGAAGGTTGGAATAAAGCAAACCATGATCTTCTCATACCATACCTCACCATGGGTGTCTCTGCGCTGCAGGCCCCTGACCCAGGCTTAGCACTCAGCGGCTGAACAGGTGTCAAGGCCAACTTCTCAGCCTGCCCAGAGTGAAGGGAGTATGCAGTACATGCAGAATCCCATCCCCCAGCCCTCAGAACATTGAGATTTCATCCTCACTGCAGCTGCAGAGCATGGCACCTTATATCCTTTTTACAGATGGCTAGGGGCCCCCCTGAAGCCTATAGTCATCCAGTGAGGCATAGAGCCAGGATCTGAGCCCAGTTCAACCGCCCAGATAGGGAGGCAGTGGCGTGGCCTCACCAAGCATCTCCTCAGCCAGCCATGGAGTGAAGACACACCTGGGCCCCTGGAAGTCAGGACCACCATCTAATGCCTTTGTATGGCCCCTTTCTTCGTGCACCTGACCACGTGTGGACCTAACTCATGACAAGGATCTTCCTGGAGGTGGAACGCCTCTCGCCAAGGTCTAGAAAGGGTTCACACCTAGAGCACAGCCAGGGAAAACATCAATGGGATGTTGTCTGCAGAAACAGAATTGAGGAGGAGCAGACAGACGCTTTGTTTTCAGGTGGCTTCACTGCTGTGGAGAAAACCACTTGAGTTGAGAGGCAAATGGTTTTCAGATGGTGGGGCACAGATACATAAGCACTGGTGGTTTGGATGCTTTCCCCTATCAGCGAGTAGAGTTCCACGTTTCTGCAGAACCTGAGGCTTGCTTAGCACTTGAGTCCATGTCACCCGTGGAAAAGGCTTCCCTAACAGGTGCCATGCTAATTCAGTCTCACAAAGTACCTTACATGCTCCTAGAGAAGGGGAAGTTATGGACTTTTCAGAACCATAGAACTGCTGCAGAGTCCGTGTAGAAAGTGCCCTGATGCCCCTGGTCCACTTTCCCACAGCTGCCATTTCACGTTAGCCTTGTGTATGGGGCACAGCTGAGAAAACAGCACAGGGCCCTGCCGTAAACTCCAAGCTGCATCCAGTCTCCTAGCTCCCTGCTGACATCCCGTTCTCCTCCAGGACCCTATCTAGGGACCCACCTATGTGTGGCTGTCATGTGCCTCCTTGGGTCACCCTGCTCCATGACTCTCTGGCAACTTCTCAACTTTTCTTCCTCCCCTCCCCCTTCCTTCCCTCCCTCCCTCCTTCCCTTTCTCCCTCCTTCCTTCCATCAGTCCACAGCCATTCTGAGGGGCCATGATGGTGTGTTCTGTGTGGCATTCCCATCGGAACCAATCCAATTCCTCACACAGGAGGAGGAAGAGAAGCTGAAGCAGGAGCCCTTCTCACCACTCGCTGCGAACACAGCCTATCCGATGCCCCAACCTTGGCCCCTCCCCCGGGGCGCTGTCTTCTTTGGTCCTCAGTGTTTATACTTCGGCTACAACCCTAACAATATACCCACAATTCCAGTGCTCAGACTGCCCTGGCCCTGCCCACCAGCAGCCTCCATGCTGCTTCCAGGCAGTGGTTTGGGTGAGGGAATTGGAGTCTAAACAGTGTTTACTCCCAAGGAAGGTGAATTCTGACAGTCACAAGCAGTCTTGAGAAGAGAGACACAATAATTAACCTAGTAATTGGCCACCTTCACGATCACTATGTTTTTCACGTCTGTATAATGTTCCAGCAAGGAGACTGTGTCGCTCTGTAACCCTTGTGCCTTTCTTTATGGAAACACTGACCTGAACACTTTGGAGTATTTGTACATGTACATTCATTTCCAATTCCAGTCTTGCAGCAGAATCGCTTTCTAATGGAGTTTGTGCTGCCGCCCACAGTGGACACAAGTAGCTAAAGCTATTATTGTAAGACCAATGAACTGGAGCGAGAATTAGTCATCAGAGATACGATCACTCACATGCACACACATACACATGCATATACATATATACAAATACACAAATACACACACATCCACATGCATACATATACACACCAGCATGTGTGCACACATACACACCACCACCACCACCATACATATATGAATAAGGTGCACATAGCCAGTCCCCCACACACAAATAAACAAATATAAATAAAAACTTTAAAGGATGTACACAGTCTCACCTACCTTAAGGGGGCCGTTAACATTAGTTAGGTAATGGGTAGATCTCATCACCTGCAGATCTCATGTGTGCAGTAGCTGCAGAGTGACCTGGGGGTCCTCGATGGTCTCATTTCCATTAAATGGGCTATTAAAACCTTCCTAGTGGCCTATGATGAGTGTGGATTCAGGGAGCTTGATGACCCCTCAGCGGGGTTCTGGACCACAGCAAGGGATTTTTAGAATCTGCCAGGAAAGTGATATAGTCAGTCAAGGCAACTGTTCACCTCTTCCTCAGAGAATCTTGGAAAATTTGATTCTCTGAAAGTTTGAACAAGAAATCCAGACAAGCCAAACCAACCAGAGACTGTCCCAGTCCAGCATGCAGTCACATGGGGGTGGAGAGGACCAGGCTGTAACAGCACTTGGACAGGGCTCAGCTTCTCAGAGTCCTAGGAAGCTGTGACAACCATCTTCACATCTGTCCTTCATGAAATTGCTTATGCCCATCTCTTGGATGAGCCTATAGCCAAGATCTCTGTCACTAACTCTGTCACCCAGTTAGTCCAGCACCCGCTACCCACTTGCTGTGTGGTCTTAGACGGTCACACTTAACCTCTCTGGGCTTCATTTTCTCGTCTGTCAAAGGATTAAAATGAACCTTTTTCTGATCAAATTATATGAGCTCATATGTGAATGGTATCAGCTGGGTGACCAGCACAGAGAACTCACTAGCAGAAGCTGTCATTCCCATAGGGCTGGTGACAAGCCTAGCCCTGCGCCTTTATTAAGAAGTGCTAAGTGACAGATTGCATGCCTGGGTGATGCTCACTGAGGCCCTGAAATTTACTCTCTGCCTTTCTGGCCACTGCACTCAGCAGGGCCTACTGGCTTGGTCTTTCCCTCTGTGCCTTGTCTTCCTGGTTCCTTTCTCCTGGAGCTGTGGGAGGTGCCAATGTCTGGCTCAGATCAGGATACCAAGTAATGATCCATCTCCCTGGAACACAGACCCTGGTGGCGCCACAGGATACCCATCATCCATGTGTCCTCACCCCAGGGACACACTTCAGAGTAGAGCTGGGAAGTCAGGGGAGGCTTGGCAGCCGGATAACCCTGGGAGGGACCAAGAAGCATTATCTATAGTGTCATGTCAACTGGAGATTTAGCCTCAGATCCTGACTTGAGCGTGAGGAAACGGGGCTGGACGGGGGGCCGCTTCCTGCCAGACGGGTGTCCAGACGTGTCGGGGACGGGCCTGGTGACAAGCAGCAGGCTCAGCGGACAGGCAATGTTGCTGCTGATGCTGTACAGGCTCAGCTGGGTGAGGCTGAGGGGCCTGTCGAGGGACAGGGATGCAGATAAGGCTTCCATGGCCTCGTGGTTGGGACGTCCTCCCACCTCAGAGACTCAATCAGGGGACCCTCTCCCTGCCAGGCTTTAATTCTATTTCCCCTCCACTCCCGGCATGTGTGTCCCTTCTGCAGGAAGCTCTTGTGTCTTTGGAGGGTCAAGGCTGCTAGAAGAACTCTATAGCCCATTTAAACTTGCCTGAGCACTGCCTCTCAACAGTGTTCTAAGCTGCAAGATACTCACTTTCCTTAGGACAGTAGTTCTCAACCTGTAGGTCACGACCCCTTGGAGGTCAAATGACCCTTTCACAGGGGTCGCCTAAAACCATCAGAAAACACAGATAATTACAATACGATTCATAACTAGCAAAATTACAGTTACGAAGTAGCAATGAAAATAATCTTATGGTTGGGGTCACCACAACATGAGGAACTGGATTAAAGGGTCACAGCAGGGGGCTGGAGGGATGGCTCAGAGGTTAAGAGAACTGGCTACTCTTCTAGAGGTCCTGAGTTCAATTCCCAGTAACAACATGGTGGTTTGTAACCATCTTTAATGAGATCTGGTGCCTCTTCTGGTCTTCAGGCACACACACAGGAGACTGCTGTATACATAATAAATAAATAAATCATTAAAAAAAAAAAAAAAAAAAGCCGGGCAGTGGTGGCACATGCCTTTAATCCCAGCACTCGGGAGGCAGAGGCAGGCAGATTTCTGAGTTCAAGGCCAGCCTGGTCTACAGAGTGAGTTCCAGGACAGCCAGGGCTACACAAAGAAACCTTGTCTCAGAAAAAAAAAAGGGGGGGGGATTACAGCGTTAGGAAGGTTGAGACCCACTTAGGGCAGGACAACAGAAATGAGAGAAGTGGCAACTGCCACCTTGATGGAGTTTGTCAGGCTTGGATCACGGCTGGTGAGCTGGCACCTGTCCAAATTGTCAAGGCTAGGCAGACCTGGTGTGGTTTCAGCATGCACTGGGAGGTCAGTGACCTTGCACTCCAAACTCCAGCCTATGGAGACAATGAAGACCACTTTGTATAGTAAACTAACTCCCAATCACTAGACACCCATCCACTGGAAAGCACCCACATATCAAAATACATCACAGGCCATGCTGCAGCTCTGGGCTGAGCCTGCCCACCAAGTCACAAACTGCCTGTACCCCAAACGCCAGCCACACCCCTTCCCCACCTCACCAGCATTCAGTTTTCTGCATGAACAAAACAAAAAACAAAACAACAACAACAAAACCACTTTTGAACATGTTCTAGAACATTTGCTTTTCCCCTAAAAGACACGGTGAAGGTATCTTGTCCACCAGAGGGGTCATAGGTCACCGTGAGGCTCTGAGGAGGTGGAGCAGCCTGATGTTTACAGATTTATCTCATGCATGGGCACACAATAGAGCTTCAGACACACAATAGGGCTTCAGACGCTCTACAATCATGCTTGCCTCTCAGCATCCCAGCCTGGATGATGGGGATCCTGAGAGATGGCACAAGTATGCTGTGACATGTGCATGAATGTATCTTGGGGAGATCAGCACCCACAGCTGAGCAAATTTAAGAGTTTCCAAATCAGAGAGGCTTAAGGATGGATGGACTTAGGAGAGAGAACATTCTGAGTGAATCAAACAGCAAGTGGGGAGGTGGAATATCCAGAGGCAGCCAGTTCACATCATAAATAATTCCTGTGTCACTCTTCTATGGGCAGGCTGGTCTCTGCTGTACACCTGACCCTTTCTGTGCCAACAGCAGGCTTTGGAACTGCCTGAGAGTCTTTACCAGGCCAAAGTCAGGCTGAAGCTGGGATACTCAGGACAGAGCTCTCCTGCACCCTGTGAGAAAGAGGGCAAGTAAAGCTCCCTGCATCTCTTCTCAGAGCTGTATGTCTCCTGAGGGGATGTACACCTCGTGGTGCAGGCTTCAAAAAGCACAGGGATAGAAAGATCAGCTGGTCTGTCATGCAAGATGCTCACTTAGTCTGTGAGCCAGCATTGACTATGGAGAGTCACTCATGTGGCTCAGGTTCAGGGGCATTTGGTCCAGCCGATGCTTCAGGAAAGCAGACAGGGACTATGAAGCTTCCTCCTTCCTTGAGACATTGGAGTCTCCAGGAGTCCCCATGGCTAGGTAAGGATGCTTCCTGTCCCCTTGGGGCTATGCTTCCTCAGCCAGGTGTCACGGAGCATAGCACCATCACTTAACTTAACCTTCATCTTTCAGTAGGCAGGATGTGGGATCACAACCTGCCATCCAGGGACTGCGCCCCTGAGGCACATCTAGATGCAGGTACCCATCAGTGATGCAGCCAGTCTCTTCCCAGCAGACTGTGTCTCTGAAAGGCATATTCTGTTCACCTATTTGCCCTATGGAGTCCCCAGGGCCTGCAATAGAAAAACCCTTCACACAGTAGGTGTTTTATATCTCCTACTGTGGGAGCCACTGGGTAGGTAAAGGACAAGTGAGTGTCGCAGGGAATAGAAAGAAGGCTCCTCTCCTCCTTAAAGACCCACTATGCACAAGCCTAGCCCCCTGCTTGTGTCTCTGCCTTACCAGAACCCCAGTAAGTAGGTTTGGAGGATTTCTACTAGCCCAACTGGTGACTCACAGCTGGTGAAGGTGTCAGGAAAAGTGATACTCAGGACTTGTAGCAGGGACAGGAGGTACTAGCAAGTGTCAGCCAGACTTCAGTGGTCAGGTGCCCTCCAGATCTATTTCCCTAGCATCCCATGTTCATGCAAGGGCTGGTGGCCTCCCCATGGCTTTTCTCACATCAGGACTCGAGTGGCTCCCGGTTTGCTCCCTGTGGTGGCCTCACACTCAGCCACACAGAGCCCACAGCTCCCTCCACATCAGCAGAAGGGGATGAGAGGGAAGCAGACCAGAAGTGGGGGGCACCCAGCCTCACTCCATAGCTCAGAGCATGCTGGCTGTGCCCACAGCGGAGCTGAGAAGTCGGTCCTGTGTGTGCAGAGGGAGCCCTTGGCTGGGTCTGGAGCCCTGCACCACACACACCGGCCATCGGCCCTGCCCCTGCAGCCACAGCAGAGTCCCTCAGCTCAGCTGACAGGGCTCAGGTATCCAGGGCTGCTACTCCCATCATGGTGGACAGGAAGAGAAACAGGAAATCTAGGAAAGGACCAAGACAAGATATAGCTCCCAAAGACACCTCTACCTAGTGACCCACACTTCCTCCACCCCCAATTTTACCACCCCCAAGGAGGATATCATAGGATATCATATTATAAATCCAACAAGAGATCCATCCATTGATTAGGACAGAGCCCTCAGGATCTTATCACCTCCCCAGAGTCCTCCAGCTGCAGGCCAAGCTTCCAACATGTGAGCCTGTGTGGAAACCTCAGATCTAAATTCACAATCCGTCCCTCTTCACACCCAGCTCAGATTCTCCCTGCACCCAGCTCCGACCGACCATTGGGGAGCTGTCGTAGTCAGGGTTTCTATTCCTGCACAAACATCATGACCAAGATACAAGTTGGGGAGGAAACGGTTTATTGAGTTTACACTTCCATGCTGCTGTTCATCAGAAAAGGAAGTCAGGACTGGAACTCAAGCAGGGCAGGAAGCAGGAGCTGATGCAGAGGCCATGGAGGAATGCTGCCTACTGGCTTGCTTGCTTGCTTGCTTGCTTCTCCTTGCTTGCTCAGCTGGCTTTCTTATAGAACCCAAGACTACCAGCCCACAGATGGTACCACTCACAAGGGGCCCTGCCCCCTTGATCACTAATTGAGAAAATGCCTTACCGCTGGATCTCATGGATGCATTTCCTCAACTGAAGCTCCTTTCTCTGTGATAACTCCAGCTTGTGTCAAGTTAACACAAAACCAGCCAGTACAGGTGCCAATGTTCTATCCAAAACAGAAGTGGATTATACAGAAGAGTTTGATTTCTTGTCAGAAAGGAGGCCCTGAGGCAGGCAGGCAGAACTGCTATGGCAGATGAGAAGGCCCTCAGGCTGGTCTCCTCCATCCATGGACCTCTGCATGTGGCTCCTTTGCCTCCATGATCAAAGACAGCTACCAGTGCTCCAGCCATTGCACCTCACTTCCTAGAAGCAGAACAAAGAAGTCTTCTTATACATCTCACCTACAATCTTTACACTCAAGGCCAGAATACCATCTTTTAGCCACATGGCTATAGTGGGCCAGGGAAGAACAGAAAAGATGATTTTGGTTCTAAGTAATAGTTTACCCTAGTTCATATCAGAACTGTACCTGAAGGAGGCAGGAATAAACAGTAGGGCAGACATTCAGGTCCAGACCAAAGTGAGCACATCCCAATTAGATTTTAATTCTTCTGCTGTATCACATCTCTATTTACCTGGTCCACCCATTTTGCTGACTCAGTGGTGACATCAAGACCAAGATTTTATTTTACCCTTTATTCTGCCACACTCAATGCTCAGATATTAGTAAAATGAGTCATTACTAAACGGGCTAATAGTTGTGATGCATTTTGCAAAGCCATATGAAATAATGCGTTGGTTCACAGTCACAAGACGACTGCCATATCTCTTCTTACCCCTACATGGAATAGGAAAGGAGCGGTGTCATTTCTCTCTTCCTTTTCTTCTTCTTTCTTTCTTTTTCCTTTTTTTAAACAAACAAATAAGCAAACAAGATGGCTGGACTCACCAGGGCCCAGCAGCAGCGCTGGCTGCGAAGTGACAGAATTAACTCCAGCACACAGCAGCCCCAGTACTAACTGCCATTACAACAGCTGCCCCTCCTTTTCTGTCCCAAAGAACTCGAGTCTCAGGTCTCTGAGGCCACAGAGAATGCCAAGGAAGGTGTCTGAGGGGCCTCTCCTTTTCACCTTGGCCTGAGCGCCCCAATGCATCTTGTAATTTCATTAAATCCTGTATCACATACCACAGACCTATTTCCCCCCCTAACAGCCTGTTCAGGGGATCCAGAACGTTCCTAATACAGACTGTTCTCTGCCTGGTTTTCTTTCTTAAAATCAAATAATTCCCCTCCGCGCTCAGGCCCGGGTCTCACACGGCTCGCTTAGATTAATAACATTTGTGATCCTGCCCATTAGGCACCGAAGCAGCGAGCAAGCGCCTTCTAGCCAATTCCAATTCCAGATACTTCGAGATGGAAACTATTTCTTCCGACTGTTGCCAGCAGTGAGCTTTCCTCTAACAGCTTAATTATGAGTCAAGATTGTGTCCAGAAGCCAGGGGCTCGGAAGGAGCACAGCCGGCACATTTACAGACTCCGGGGTCAGTGCAGCCCTGCTTTTCCATTTTGTAAGAGGAAGAAAAAGAAAATAGCTGTGTGCAAGGGAGACAGAGACCCAGAGACAGACACATGGATGGATAAGGGTGGGCTTAGAGCCATAGAAGAAACACCAGCCACTGTCACCCTGGAAGGAAGCTGGGACAGGTACATGACGTCATAGACCATCCTGCCAAGCAACCCTCACAGGTGTGACCCAGGGAATTAATTATTCTGCTTGAAAGCAACAGAATTCATGTTCAGTCCTGTATTTATGGGCCTGAGGAGATTGTTCAGCAGGTACAGTCTTGCTGCACAGGTGTGAGAGCCCCTGTTCAAGCCTCATAAAATCTGACTATGGTAGCACCTGGAATCCCAGTGCTGGCAAGATACAGAGACAGGCAGATTTCTGGAGCTCACTGGCCAGCCAAACTGGCCAATCACTGATCTCTAGGTTTAGTGAGAGACCCTGTCTAGAGGGTGATAGGAAGACTCCTCCTGCCTCCACATGTGCACACATGGATGTGAGCCTATGCACTCAGACACATGCATGCCTGCATTCATTCTAAACTCTGCCTTCCTCCCGTCCACCACGTGACCTTGGATGGTCAACTTTGCCTCTCCGATCATTTGCACCAGCTTAATTACAATTCCAGACTGCATCCAGGAGCCCAGCCTTAGTGGAGGGGTGAGCATGAGTTTTTCTGGAACTGGACTGAGATTTGTAAAATCAGCATAAGAAGCACTTGGCGCTGCCCCGTGCATGAGCAGGAGGCACAGATCTGAGTCTGGTTTCCAGACACAGAGTCCAATCTGATGGCTAGGGAGCAGGTGCACCTCAGGGAGGCTAAAAGGACAGCTCACCACACACTCACAGGCTGTTTCTCAGCTGCAAGGAGGGATCATAGTGGTGTATCTTAAAGACAGATGTGCCCATACCTCTCAGCAGTGCACAGAAGAGCTTACACCTGGCCCGATGCACAATCGGAGGCTTAAAGTGGGTGACACAGTTAACCCACAGGCAACGAAAGAAACCTGGAAACCAACCTTAGGTATTCTGGGCAGCTGACCCAGCAGGGATTCATCTGCTAGTAAGAGCAGAAAGGCTGGGTAGCAGTGTGGGGAGGGCAGCCCAAGCAGTATGGCTAGCACAAAGATCGTCCAAGACAACACCCCCATCCATCTCCCTCACGGTGTGATCTTGTTTTTTCAGTCAGGTGTCTTCTAAAATACCCAGTGCCATCATGGTCTCTCTAGCAAGAGCTGCACGCACATTTAATGCATATGCACTTAGAAGAAAAGGCTAAGAGACAACTTTCCAATCTGGTAACACTTCTACGTCAGTTCCTTGTCCGTAGTTCTGATAAAATCCCCCAACAAAAAGAAAGAACTTACTTTGTCTTACAATTCTTGAGGGAACTGCCAAGTCTTTCACCATGGCAGGGAAGATAAGGCAGAAGCAAGTGCCAAGAGCTTCTTATGCTGCTCACAAATCTTCCACCGATAAGACGTAGAGAGAGATAACAGGAAATGGCGGCAAAGCCCACCCACCCCCAGTGAGGTACTTCTCCCAGCATGGCTCTACCTCCTACGTGTAGAGGAATCTTAACCCACTAACATGGCAGCTCTGGCAAAGTATCACATCCAAAAAACCTTCTAGGTCTGTATGATCTGGCTGGAATGCAGACACACCCTGGATAACGGTATGGTCTGGCTAGGATACAGACACACCCTTCATACACACCTTTAATCCCTAACAATGAAAGTAAGGTTAGTTTATAGAAGGAAGTGGGCATGTTTGAAAATGAGGGGCAGACAAAGTGATGAGTCAGAGAAAGATCTGACAGAATGAGTCAGATCTCAGAAGAACAGCACAGGAAAGAGAGGCAACTTAGAAGAGCAGAGAGGAGGGGAGGGTGCATGTCAGGTTTATCTGGACAGTTTGACAGAGACAGGTTGCAGAAAGAACAAGCTAGACACAAGTAAAGACAGATAGAGCCAGAGAATGAAAAGGAGCCAGAAGATTAGAACATATTCTCGAAGTTCGTATGAGCCAAGCAGATCAATTCAGTGAGAAGCCAAGAGAAGCCAGGTTGAATCAGTCAGCATGGGGAGGTTTGGGGCCCGAACAGCTGAGTTGAACCAGCCAGCCAGGGTTCAGAAAGAACTAGAAAGGGTGAGCTTATTCACCAGTAAGCCTCCAAGATGACAATTACATCTGGCGAATAAAAGATACTTTTATACTAAAAGTTCCATAAATTTCCCCAAACAGCGTCACCAGCAGGGGTCAAGTGTTCAAACACAAGGGCCTATGGGGCAGGGTACACATCTCATATTCAAACCTCAACAATCACTTATGGCAGGACAACAGCATTCAATGGGCTCTTCTGCCTGCTTGGGTACCCCCCCCCCCCAAGATATTTCTGTATTTCACCAGCATCCCTAGGGCATTAGTTACTTTCTGATTGTGACCAAAGCGAAAAATAGGAAGAGTTTTATTTGGGCTCATAGCTTGAGCATAGAGTTCATCATGGTGGGAAGCCATGCTGGCAGGGGTGTGAGGCAGCTGCCCATACCCACATGGCGTCTGCAGTCAGAGAAAGAGAGGGATGTTAGGGCTCAGCTCACTTCTCCTTCTTATTCAGTCGAGAACCCCAAGCCAAGGCATGGTGCTACCCACATTCAAGCTGAGTCTTCCTACCTCAGTTAAACCTCTGGAAAGCACCCTCATGTACACACCAGGATTGTGTCTCCCAGGTGAGTCTAAATCCAGCCAAGCTGACAGTGAAGATGGACCACCACACCTATAGAGAAGATACAACTATGCATCCAGAATGTATGTTCAATAATGGCTAATCGTTAATAGCATCATAATGGTCAAGCTTACATAGTATCCTTCCATGCTACCCCAAGCTATGACCTAGGAAAGGGTGTATGGTCTCTCTAGCAAGAACTGCAGGCATGCACCTTCAGTTCACTCCATCTCTCCCTCTGAGAGAAGCACCTCATCCCCAAGGCCTGGGGCACTTCCCTTCCATACATTATTAATGTCAAAGGCGGGTAACAGGGACATGAGAGAGAAGCAAGTTTCACAAGGACCAGGCACAGAGCACAGGAGGAATGTAGGCTGTGGAATGTGTAAGGCAAAGTGCCCTGAGACACCAGGATCTGCTGTGTGTGGTTACAGAGCAAAGCACAACAAAACACAGTTGCCCCAAACACCGCAGCTTAGTTAGTGTTCACAGTTTTGTACACAGGGATCTTGGCAGGGCTCAGTTGGGCCTCTTTGCTGCTCCTTCAGGTCTCCATCGGGGTTACCAATCTGTGAGATGTGTCTGTATGTGCCCAGAAGAGAGGAGACCCAACCTACACCAGGGGCTACACTCTTGAGAGGCATCCTTCTAACTGTCCCAGAGCATGCCCCCAGGGACAGACTTCCCCCAGCTAGGCTTCACCTCCTGAAGTTTCACCTGGAAAGCTGGGAACATTTTCCTCATCTTCTTGTCATTTAGCATGCACCCTCGCTGGCCTAGCTGAAGTCCTCAGATTCTGTTTCTCACCTGTAGGACGGACTCTATAGTGTCTGTTTTCCGTGTTACTTATGAGAATCCAACGATGCAAGATGCCTGCCAGGGTGAAGGGGCAGAGAAGGGAGGGGATAAAGCTTGCTAGAAACAGGAGATCACAGACCAGACGTCTGAAAAGAAGAGCGAAAATTTCTCCATCCTTCTTAAGACAACAGAATGGCCATGTGATGCAGGTCCAGCCAATCATAGAACCTCCTCCCTCTGTGCGCAATGACTTGCTCATGTGACTGAAGAATAGCCAACCAGAGTCCCACTCTGAGATTTCTGAGTCTGTTGCTGGGGAGAAGTACCCTTTCTTCTTCAAAGTGGAGCCAAAGTGAGGGCTATCTGCTGCCAAGAGACATTAATAGAGGACATACGTGAGAAAGGAAGCGTGACAAAGAGAGACGAAGAGAGGCCCAGAAAGGGAGATTGCGTGCATGTGTGCGCATGTGTGGTGGGGAGGTCCCTGCTTCAGTCCTGGGACCCACTCCCAGTCACAGCAGCCTTGAGCCCATTTCTGTTCAAGCCAGTGTGGCCGAGAACATAGTAGATGCCAGGGAAAGTCCTGCCTAGTGCCAGCCTAGAGACAGATCCAGAAGTAGGATCCAGACTGAGAGGCAGGAGGAAGAAGGAAAAAGAAATGCAGCCAGAATCCACTGTCCCTGGATTACTGGTATTTGTTTGGTGTCAGAGCACAAACCCAACTTCGCCTCTTCCTGTCACTCTGACCAGGACAGGCACATGTGTGCCTTAGGAGACAAGAACACAGTGGCTTATTATAGAATTATCAGAGGAAGCGGGAAGTAAACAGGCCAGTGCAGGCAGACTGGTCAGTACAAATTCCATCCTCTTCCAGACGTACTCTGGAGGTGCATGAGCACTGGTGGTCTCACACTCTTTCATCAGCCCTCCAACTGGTAATTATGCCCGGATAGTCGCTGTGGGGTTACCTAGCTTAAAGATGCAGGCCTCAGACTGGTGCCTGCAACCCTCCAATCTCTTGCTTTGATCTCTTTCTTCTTAGACAGTTTAAAGGCTACGTGTGTGTCGCACTGGAGCAAAGCTAATGGGGGTACTGTGAGCATGCTAGCATCCTGTGCCCAACTTGGAGCTAAGAAGTGGTTTCCAGAAGAGAGTGGGGGCAGCTGGGAAGGCGTTGCTCCACCCTGGTGCTGCCAGCGGTGACTGGAATCAGGGGAAAGGCCTGATATTATCTAAATCTTTCAGTACATCTATGTGTACTAGGGGGCACTCTGGAGGGACTGATCAACGGGTTGAATCTACATTATAAAAAGGGATTTATTGGCTTATATGATAGAGGCTGGGTAGTGTGTGTGTGTGTGTGTGTGTACAAGTGTACACTTGTGCTGGTGTGTGTGTGCATGTGCATGTGTGTATGTGCATGTGTGCATGTGCATGTGCTTGTGTGTATATGTGTGTGTGAGTGTGCGTGTATACACTTGTGCTGGTGTGTGTGTCTGCATGTGCATGTGCTTGTGTGTGTGTATGTGTGTGTGCATATGTGTGTGAGTGTGCGTGTGTACACTTGTGCTGGTGTGTGTGCATGTGTGTATGTGTGTGTGCATGTGCATGTGCTTATGTGTATATGTGTGTGTGAGTGTGCATGTGTACACTTGTGCTGGTGTGTGTGTGCATGTGCTGGTGTGTATGTGTGTGTGAATGTGCATGTGTTTGTGTGTGTGTGCATATGTATGTGTGAGTGTGCTTGTGTACACTTGTGCTGGTGAGTGTGCTTGTGCGTGTGTGTGTGTGTGTGTGTGTGTGTGTGCAGGCCAGAGGTCAACATCGGGTGCCTTCCACTTTTCTCTACCTTAATTTTTTTAACAGGCTCTCTCAATGATTGGCTAGACCAGTTGTCCAGCAAGCCTGCAGGGATTCTCCCAAGTGCTGACAGAGGTGTGTGCTGCCACACCCAGACTTTCATGTGAATTCTGGGAAACTGAACTCAGGTCCTCATGCTGGTGGGCAAGCACTCTACCAACCGGACCAAGTCCCTAGACTCCTACCTTTGCTTCTTAAGAACATGCAGTTCCCAGCAAGTCTTCTGAGTCACGGGCTGTTGCTTTGTACTGAAGCTGTAACTGCAGTAAAGACCACCGTGAATGTTTTGGGAGGGTTTTTTTTGTTCAGGTTACAGGCAGATGACAGTGGTCCCTCGCTTGGAGAAAAGGGGACGATGTTCTCCTACTTCCACTGATAGGGCCCAGGCCAGGCTGAACACTGATGCTCTGGAAAGGCCCCTTCTGCCAGTAGCCTCGGTGAACTGCAAGTGCTTGGCTCTCAGGAAAGAAAACTGCCATCTGTTCTACTCCTCACTGGGCAACTAAAGCTGTAACAGGCAAAGGAGGTAGAGAGTTTTCTTTAAGAGTGTGGTCTCTACCAGGACAACCATGCTCCGGTAGATGGTCCCATACCCACATATACATGCCAACACAAATTGGACTGCTTTATTCATGTGTGTGTGTGTACACGTATACATATGTATATGTATGTATTATGACATGAAAGGGTGGAAAAGTCGGATCTGGGAGTTGGAGGGAAAATATAATCAAAGTATGTTGTATTCAGTATGAAATTCTCAAAGAATTAACTAAAAATATTACTTTAAAAAATGAACCATCACACTACATACTTCCACAAGGTGTCAAGTTGGCTGAGGCAGGAAGATCACAAGTTCAAGGCCAGCTTGCACTACATTGCAAGACTCAGATGAGGCTACAGTTAAAAGATGGAATGCTTGCCTAGCAGAAGAAAAGGCAAGTTCTATCCCCAGTATTTAGGAGAGAGAGAGAGAGAGAGAGAGAGAGAGAGAGAGAGAGACTTTAAAAGATTAACCATTAAGTTAACTCCAGTACAAAGAAATGAAAGAAAAAAAAAAAACCTCAGCAACCACAAGAAAATGACCAGGAAAGCTGGGATAAACTAAGCAGTTGACTACAAAGTAATAATTTAAAATACTGAGACAGGAACCCAAAGCTGCGGGCACTCACAGAACAGAGCACAAGCGCAAGCATGCGCATACATGCACTGACGCAAGCCAAGATTGGTCGCTGTGGGAAGGCCCTGCTGGGGAGCAAGGCTGGATTGAAGGGTCGGATTAACTCCAGGCTTGACAGTGACGCAGTCACATTTAGAGGGGCAGCACCTAGTAGAGAATGCCATCATGTGCTATTTGCATAATTAATATCATTTAAAATTAACCACTGTGTACATAACTGGGAATCCAAGCAATTTCATGCTGAGAGCCTGAACCACAACCCCCTTCATTCACAATTACAGAAACCAAGGCCTTTAGAAAAGATGAAGCCAGCCCATGCCCACACGGGAAGGGGGGAGTTGGGGAAGTTGTGCTCAACTGGGTGGAGTTTCACCAGCAGTTTGCCTGTAGTTTAAATGACTCCCCAGAGCGCATGCGCTGAGATCTTTTTCTCCAATTTAACAGGCTAGGAGTGGGATCCTACAGGGACAAGTGGGCCATGAGGGCTTTGCCCTTAAGGAGGGATTCATGGCATTAGCACGAGTTCGTTCCCATTGGAGTGGGCTGTTGATAAAAGAATGGATTCCTCCTCTTCCTTTCTCTCTTGTCTCCTTCCTTCTCTTTCCGGTGATGCCTTCCGCCATGGTTCCGTGGCATGCATGTATGATGCTATGAGGAGCTCCCGCTCTCTCCACCCTAGGCTTCCCACCTCCCAGCTCCGGGAGCCACGTAAGATTCTGCTTAGTATCAATCTGTGCTATTCTGTGACACCATCTCAAAAGAGACTAAGCCAATGTTTCTACCACAGCACCCGGCTCCCTCCAGCCAAGGCCACTGAGCTATTTTCTCAGCCAAGGAGCTTGTGCGTAGTATACTCCTTGAGTCTTCCTGGTTGTGCCAGCCTCAGGAGAAAAGGAGAGCCTGGACCTGGTTAGGACCCACACAGGACTGCCCTCTGCCTTGGTGTCCGGTGGGTTTTGGAAGACTGGAGCTGCACGTTCTGTGGCTTTATGCTGTGAACTTTGCTTTCAGCAAAGTCTGTAAACAGCGTACCCTCCGCATGACCCCCACGTTTCCCTCCTGTTCATGATTAGGAAAGCCCCTACGTGTGCACTTGGGCAAAAATGCACGCTGTGATCAAGTCCCCCTTCCCACCACCTTTTTTGCTTTATGTGAACTATTTGGGCCTAATTCTTTAGTTTCTTTTTCTCTCAAAAAGAATGGCTAATATTTCATGGGAAAAGATAAGATCTTGGTTTAATATAGTTAGCTTCAATTGACCTTGAACCGAATCTACAAATTTCTTCGGGGTGACCTCTTCATCGACGCTTGATACACATTCACAAATCAATGAACTGAGAAGATTCCCATTTAGATAACTGGTCCAATTGAGGTTCCAAAATAGAGGCAGATGGCTGGGGCTGGGGAGCAGAGTGGCCAACGGTGGCTTTGTGAAGTAACACTGAGTTCGAGGATAGCAAGACAGCAGGCTGTTAGGGATGTAGAGTGCAGAGCCAGAGGCAACTCCTTCAGAGGAAGTATGACAAATGACTCAACTGGGAGGTCGTTGAGGAAGGGGCTTTGAATCAGTCACTTCCAGCATCAAGATGGCACACAGTAGGGGTGCAGTAAATATTTCTTAAGTGAACAAAGGGATAAAGATGTGGAAAGGAGCCAGAGGGGCTGGAGAGAGACGGCTGTCAATGACATTCTTGAACAAGGACCCAAGTTCAATCCCCAAACCCACATTAAAAAAAACAAAAAACAAACAAACAAACAAACAAAAAAGCTGGGTATGGTGATGTGAGCTTGCAATCCCAGCACTAGGGAAATGGAGGCAGGTGGGTCCCAGTGTCTTGCTGACCAGCAAGCATAGCCTACTTGGTGAGCTCCAAGCCAATGAGATACCCTGTCTCAAACAAACAAACAACAATCAAAAAACGCAAAAACCATGGTGTTCAGCATCTGAGGACAGCTGAGATTGTTTTCTGACCTCTTCATTTCACACACACACACACACACACACACTCACATACACAAACACATATACTATACACACATACACACATGCACTACACACATACACATACATACACAGAGAGAGAGAGAGAGAGAGAGAGAGAGAGAGAGAGAGAGAGAGAACAGAAGGGTTCATTCATTCACCCATCAATTTGTTGGTTCTCTCTTCAAAGCTCCAGTACATCCTTCCTGTATGTCAGACTCCATGTCACACATAGATACACAAACTATATTCCACCCTAAGAGGCCCAAACTTACAGATGGTTACTGGGCACACAGGAGGATTTTGGGAGAAGGTCCTGTCTTCTCTCCCCTTTACTTACCTAGGCTACCCCTTCAGGGAACCCATTGTCTCCTGGACCTAAAAACCTGGGTTGCAGAGAGATGGCAGTGGGGCAGAGATTTGGCTTGTTGCTGAGCACTACAAACCCACAACAATAACAGAGGGAAAAAGATAGCACTCAGAGCTCAGTCAGTCATCTGTGCTCTTTTTCTATGGATAGCTCTTAGTTAAGACTGTAAATACTCTATTTTATATGTATCGATGATTTTTTTCAAATATTTATTTATTTATTTTTATGTATATGAGTACACTGTTGTTGTCTTCAGACACACCAGAAGAGGGCATTGGATCCCATTACAGATGGTTGTGAGCCACCATGTGGTTGCTGGGAATTGAACTCAGGACCTCTGGAAGAGCAGTCAGTGCTCTTAACCGCTGAGCCATCTCTCCGGCCCTGTAATGGTGATTCTAACATAGGCTGGTATTAAAGTGTAAGGACTCCATCATTCCCCCTGAACGTCGTGAGTGAGTACCCTTGACACACTGCGTGCCTTGCCTAGAAGTGTTTCTGTAATAGTTGAAAGGATGGCCCACAGAGGGTTGACTTGTACTGCCAAATACATTTAGAAAACACTAGTTTAAATGCTACCTCAATAGTTTGCTTTGTTGAGGGGCTTCTCAGAGCGTGATTACACCAAAACTGAAGGCACACCGCCATGGGAGCCAAATTGGATGGAGCACTTATCAGAGTTGACTGTAGACACCTTCTGGATAAACCCTGACCTGGCCTAAAGCCAGCAGGGTGCAGATGAGGTCAACAGGAAGACCACTCAGCACCATAGACCCTCAGACTACGACAGTCCGAGGGCCTGGCTTGTCTTGGCCTCCTCTTCACCTTTTCTTCACAGGGAGCTGTCCTAGGCCACATCATCCAGTCAGCATCCTTCCCATGTCCCCCTGTCCTTCCTCTGGGCACAGAGCTGGGGTAGACACACTCCTGACCCCACAGCAAGGAACAAGGCAGACATGGCCGAGAGAGTGGAGTGCCCTCTTGTTTGGAAATGTCTCCCAGCCAGCATGGCTGATGCTCAGTAGAAAGTTGGGGCCTTTCAGGGAATGTGGATGGAGAGGATCCTAGGGGGACTGGAATGTCACTGTATCTGAAAGCAATGCCTGGGTCCCACAACTCCTCCTGCCCCTTTCTGAGTCTCTGCTCCACAGACACACCTTTTCCAATCTGAAAATTCATCTACTTGCCTTTCCAGTCTTCACCCTGATGCTCTTTACCTGTCTTTACAGAGCATTCTTTTTCTTACCTCATACTCTGTCCAGTTGGCAGATGGTCCCCCAGGGCCCGGCCCTTGGCTTTGCTCTCTTCCATGTCCCTAGCATGCTGGCCCTAGTTCTATACCACACTGCTTGTGCACAGTGGATACCACAGGCTTCCAGAGGGCTTAAAGGTGTGAAGCCATGCCAGGATGTCATTTCCAGAAGCCATTCCTCAGGTGAGAGAAACATTGTATTCCAAGATGCAACTCCATCTGATAGCATCTTCCTGATAGGGATTGAAATATTGAAAGATCCCAAACTGAGAGCTGTGTTCAAATGCCCCAGGCAGAAAGTCTGTCGACTTTGCTCAGTGTATGTGGTTTCATTGTTGCTGTTGTTGACAATGTCTTCAGGTGCCAGTGCTGCAGTCACTTACTGTCCCTTTTGTCCCCCATGTGGCCCACGGTGTGCTCTCATGTCACTAACCATCAGGTCTCCTAGGAATGTAACTGAGCCAAATATCTCCTTTCCCATTCAAAGACATAGAACCGCCACCCCCACCCCCAAAAACGGCACAAAAACCTGAACTCCCCAATGAAAGCACCAAATGTCTGGACTGGATCCCAGGCTCCCAGACAGCCAAGCACATGGTTGCTCCCATCTTGATGAGGTCATCAACCAAGACAGGAGCAAGCCACATGATTGCTTTTGTTCAAGGTGACTCCATCTCCCCTGAGGCATGAGTCTCTGGGGTATCCCTACATCTCACAGATTAAATGTGGACTTTTACAGCCTTTCCCCATCAAAACCAAACAAACACATAACCTTATATTTTACATGCATTTAAACATTTTTCTCAAACACACTTACTATTTTTGTCTTCCTAAGCAAGAGTAGAATCCAAGTCGCATACATGGCACGCTGTAGTAAATTAAGATTATGTGTATGTAGATTTTTAACTATAAATCCTTTTTGTTATAATTTTCCAAGACCTTGAATGGGTGAATATTTTTTAATATGAACAAGAACCAAGAAGTGGGGGAGGGGGAGGGGTATTCAAAGAGTTAGACATCTGTCATGGAGATTTGAATAAAAATGGTCCAAATATGCTCACAGGAAGTGGTACTGTTAGGAGGTGTGGCCTTGTTGGAGCAGATTTGGCTGTGTTGAAGGAGGTTGAGATTTAAGGTCTCAGAAGCTCAAACTAAGCCCAGTGGCTTAGTCTTTCTTCTGGCTGCCTGAGGATCCAGATTTAAAACTCTCAGCTCCTTCTCCAGCACTGTCTGCCTGCATGCCACCATGTTTCCTGCCATGATGACAGTGGATTAAAACCTCTAAAACTGTAAGCCAGCCTCAATTAAATGTTTTCCTTGTTAAAAGTTAGTGTGATCATGGTGTCTCTTCACAGCAATAGAAACCCAAACCAAGACATCTGTAATTACATTTTGCTATTTTAATTTATATATATAAATGTCTCTTGATTAAAAAAATTTTTAAGTACTATGGGATTACCTCTTTAGTAACCTCTTTTGGAAATAGTTTTTTGTTCTTAGCTGCTCTCAAACATATTGTGTCTTTTTCTGTTCCCTGTCACAGAGTCAGGACAGAGGCTTTGGAGGAAACTTTTAGACAAACATGCTTGGGTCTGAAGTGGGTAGGCCAAATTCTATAACCAGAGCCATCTTTTCCATGAAGTAAAACAGCATGTGATGATTTTCCACTGTTATTCCTATCCACAGGACATTTGTATCTCTGTAAAGCTGAACCCAATGATCTATACAGCCAGATCCAGATTGTGTGTATCTGCAGGTGGAGACAGACAACCAGAAAAGCTTAACAACTAATTTGGGGGTGGGGGGGTGTCTTATAAGGACATATTCAGGCGTGCTGGAGCAGAAATGAAAACAGACCTACCATGGAAATAAAATCTATTCTATCTCAGTTAAGAAAAACAGCCCAGGGAGCCAGTTAGAAGCCATTTTGACTTTGGGTATGGTTGCATTTCGGAGGCAGGGGGTCAGAAAGACTAAGCTGGGAGGTGAGGTGGGAGTCATGGGGGAGGGGTCTTGAGCTATACACATTCCATTTTATGAAGTTATCAGAATCGATTTAGATATTAAATAGAAAGTTCCTAATTTGGACAGCGGTGGCCTTTGTCCAGTGTGTAGTGAGGCCAGATCTGGACCAAGAGTCAAACAACTCAGACTGGCCTCAGAGTTCTTAAATGAGACTCTTTTAGGTTAGTCTGCAGCCAGCCTAAGAGTGTATCCTTCAGAATGGACAGTTTGGAACCCAGGGTGGGTGAGGGACCAAGGTATAAACAGGGGTCCAGAGGGCTGGAGAGATCGCTCCTCCAAAGGTCATGAGTTCAGTTCCCAGCAACTACATGGTGGCTTACAACCGGAATGAGATCTGATGCCCTCCCTCTGGGGTGTCTAAAGACAGCTACAGCGAGAGGGGCCAGAGAGAGAAGAAAAAGTGTCTGAAGAAAGCTACTTATATAAACAAACAAAGAGGGGTCCAATCTAGTCACGCTGAGGTGTTCCTTAATTTTGGATTAACCAAACAGACCTGGAAAGTAGGGTGAGCGTTCTAAATTTCCCATAGAGCCAGTCTCCCAAACAAGACAAGAGGAGGTTCTCAGAGCCCCCAGCCTAGAGAGTCTCAGGATGACACGGGCGCGGGCTCCTGGAGCCCCTGAGATCTAACCAGGGCGGCTCCGGGTTAGGTCCCACGAGTTCTGCTGTTCAGATGCCGTGACTGTGTTAGATGCGTGGTCTAGGTGAATGGAGACTTGGAGTCTGGAGGTCACGCTGTGCTGAGCGAGACAAAAGCGAGAGGAGAGAAGGGTGGAAAAGAGTAAGATGTCTGCCTGAGAGAAGCAGGGGTCCTGCCAGGCCCACTCGGGACCCAGGCTTCTACACAGACGAGAGCAAAGGTGGTTTATCCATAAAAGGGCTTAGACTGCCAGTAAAGACCACCGCACAGAGCTCATGAGGTGCAAAACCAAATACCTACCAGGTTATGTCCTATAAAACCCACGTATGATGGCCGAAGTGCCCATGGTGCTAGCTGTGCCTCAGCTTACAGGTGGCCTTCACCACCCTGTATGAGGCCCACTGCCGTGGGGTAACACAAACCCATGGCTGCTGTTCACCAGTGGTGCTTCCGTAACAGGAGGCAAAGGTTAAACGTTTTCATCTAAGGGATGTAAATTTTTATTTTTTTATGTTTTGTTTTTCATCTTTTAAAAAAAGTAATTATTTAATTATTTTACTTATTCACCCTTGCATCCCTCTTACTGCTCTCTGTCACCTCCTCCCACAGCCTTTCCCCAATGCCCCCTCCCCTTCTCTGAGTGGGGGAACACCCCCCCGTATGTCCCCCCCCCACACACACACACTTCAAGTCTCTTCTAGGCTAGACTCCTTAAGGGATATAGTCTTAAAGCTCCATAGTCTCCTAGCCAGAGCAGCCTGTGATTCATGCATTTACTGAGCACCACCTGGATACTAGCCCATCAGCTAGGTCTAGCTGAGATGTTAAAGTCAACTAAAATACTGTATCTCACAGCTTACAGTCTAAAGGGGACTATACTCATTTTAAACCCTGCTGTCTGGATCCATATCATGAACACAGCAGGCATCTACGTATTGCTTGTTAAACAAACATCGGTTATGATCAGGGCTCAAACCAAGAGCCCTGTAGATACGAGAGACGAGAAAATTCCAGAAGTATTGTGCCAGAGTACAGGGAAAGAGTCCGAAAGGCTATGGCAGGTGTGGGAAGCCTGCTGGGGGCTGGAGGGGGAAAGTCTGACTCCCTCGCTTCTGTGTCAGGCCCCAACCGGAATGGAGAGAGCCACTGGCTGGTTCCATCTCTCTCCAACGACATTCCGGATGTTGTTCCCAAGGACACCCCAGGGATCGGAGGTCCCCTGGATTCACAGAGGACATGGAGAGATCAGCTGCCCTCTGGGGGTCTCTTTTGTCAGCATCTCTCACTAGCTGGGAAGAAATCGTGGTCTCCCCAGTGTCCCCTCCCTCTTGGACAGAAGCAGAAAGCGGCTGTGTGCAAGTTTCCGCAGCCAGGGCCCTCGGTGTGGTGCCTAGGGAGGCTTCAGGTGGCTGAAGAAGGGGAAGACTCAGTCACACCCCTTCATTAGCAGCAAGAGCCAAATTGGAAACAGCTGTAAATAATTAGACAATTTAAGTGTGAAAGAGGAATAATTCCCAGCCATCATAATAAATCTTAGGCTGTCTTGCTCCCTACACTAGACTTAAACTTTATCCTTCTTTTTTTTTTCCTTCCTTTTTGCCAGGGCGACTTAACACATTACTCATAAAAGAAACAGTGTTCCTTTTGTTTGAGCAGGGTCTGCTTAATAACAAAAGAGCCCGTGGCAATTACAGGGGCAGCTTAGGTGACAGGGAATGCCCTCCTCTGACTGGCTCAGGGGCTCCAGACCCCGGCAGTCCCCTGACCCACCGGCCTGTCCGGTGTGCCTAGAGGTCTGCTCAAGGCGATCTGTGCTTTCAATTGGCTCCAGATTTGGAGGATTGTGACAGAAATGAGTCAAATGTGTCCCCGTCAACAAGCAGGACCCAGAGCACACGCAGGGCTGAGTCACTGCAGAGGCCAAGCTTCTGTGTCAGTGATCTGGGCAAAGAGGAAGGGAATCAAGGGATCCCAGGTAGGCCTCTAGGTGGAGAGAAGACACCAGAGAGGACCGGTTGTGGCTAACAATGCTGTTGAGTCTGGCAGAGTCAGAGCTAGTGAGCACTTGGAAGCTTGGAGACAGAGCAGGTTGCAGCTGATTAAATAACCAAAATCATTGTCGGCTCTCTGCACAGTAGCACAGCAGCTGTAAGAGCATCCTGGAGGGATTAAGTGTGAACTTAGAAGTCAATCCTGGCTCCTATTACAGGCACTCTTGCTCCCAAAAAGTGGTCCTGGGTGAACCGTTTCCCTTTCTAGAGGCCTCCATTTACTCAGTCTGAGAAATGGGTAGAAAACAGCTTCTAAAGGCTGTCCATGAGTCACACATACATACTTGGCCCCAGACTCGGCCTCTGACATCCTATGTTCTGTAGGGGAAAACAGTTGTCCTTGTTTCTCTGTGATGAAACTTTTAAATCTGTTTACAAAACCAGAAGAACTTCTTGTGTTTTCCAAAAGGGATACATACATGGCCTTCAAAAGAGGGACAGCCATGTCTACCTCAAGTTAGTGCCACTATGTAAATTAAGCCGGGGTTCATGCATACTAATGAACTGAGCAATGAAGTATGGAAGCCATCAACATCACAGTATGAATAAAGTTACAGGTAACCGAGGCACTTGAAGAGCCACCTTCCACGAACCCATGCACAGCGCTTCAAAAAATGTTGAAATGCGGGGCAGTGATGGCGCATGCCTTTAATCCCAGCACTTGGGAGGCAGAGATGGGCAGATTTCTGAGTTCGAGGTCAGCCTGGTCTACAGAGTGAGTTCCAGGACAGCCAGGGCTATGCAGAGAAACCCTGTCTTGGAAAAACAAACAAACAAACAAACAAACAAACAAGATGCTGAAATGAAGGGGGGTCTTCCTTAACAAAGCCAGAGCCAGCTCCCCTTAACAACTGGCCAATGAAGGAAGCTTAAGACCATTTTACACAGCTGTGCTTACAGCTCACCCTCCTGAACCTTGGGGAACACAGTGTCTACAGCCACTCTCACCTCACTGTGACTCACCTCACATCCTGTGACTAGCCTTAAAAGCATCTCATATGAGGCATCTCTGCTGGTACCTGACCTCCATGGTGACATAAGGCTTCTCTGCCAGTACCTGACCTCCATGGTGACATGAGGCATCTCTGCTGGTACCTGACCTCCATAGTGACTCTTCAAGGTTCTCCTGAAGCAGCTCTCTCTGCCCTTTCAGAATCAGGCTGAGAGCATCAAGGTCCTCTGGCTGAACAAAGACTCTTTAGGCCTGATCCTGCTCTACTCTGACACTAGAAGTCACTGTGCCCTGGGGGACACAGCTGGTGTGGAGAGCAGGCATCTTCTGCTGCCAAGGACCAGGGAACAAAGGGGAGGGGCTCAGAAGATGCTCCCCTCACCCACTACTGACCAGCCCCTGAAGGGAGAGCCAATACACCAACCAAGATGGACAGACACAGGGCAAGGTGGAGGTTCCTGAGAGTGAGGAACCCATTAGAAATGTAGCTACTTGTGCTAGCTTTACAATACCCTGGGTTTAAAGACATTTAAAGCAATAAAACTATAGAGAGAGATTGAAAGGAGAAGCCATGGGGGTGGTGTTCCCTAAGACAGGTCCTTAGATTGGAGAGGCAACAAAACCCCACAAAAGCTTCATTTATTCTGGGTAGGGCCCAGAATATCTAACCCAAAACCTCTGCATGAGATCTGAGAATATATCATGGCTTCCATATTCCCTGGTGGCATCCAAGGACCATGCTTTGAAAGTCCCATTAAGCCGATGTATATTCAAAGTGTTGGGGGGGCTTTAAAGAAAATCTACCCATCATCATTGAAAAATATCTCCCCAGGAGACTTTGATATAGGCCTGAGGCTAGGAACGTCTCATGTAAAGCTCACCCAGATGCTTCCTGGAGTCCCCAGTCTAAAGACAGGGGCCTTACAGCCCCCCGTCCTCCCCAGTGTCTGTGCTACCCCATGCCCAGTAGCACTTGTGTGGGTGGCAGGTTCTCCCCAAGATCCCTAGCATCCAAGGAAGTTCTGGTTTCTTTGAAATTATACTAGTGTCTCCGTAATGCTCTGATGCTAGGCTTGCCCATGGTGAAAGCAGGAATTGACTATGTGTGGGGAAAGAGAGGGAGGGCAGGAGGCTCGGAGCCCAAGGACACCCACACAGTGCAGCAGGGCTGGGCTGGAGGCACTACCACAACCACACCCACGAGAAGTTCTAGGGAAGACCTCATCTGGTGGTGACGCCCTTGCAGAGGGGCCTTGGCAGGAGATTTGGGGGTAGCAGATGCCAAGCTGGGATCTGTAACATTAAGTTCATTTCTCACGGTTCCTCTACAAAGCACAAACTTGGCATCTTAAGTAGCAGGCAGTGATGCTGGAAATCAAGGTGTCAGCAAACCTTGGCTCCCTGAGGCGGTCAAGGTGCTCTACCTGACCTTGTCCAGCTTCTGATGACTCCAGGTGGTCATTGGCTGGTGGTAACATGGCTCCAAGCTCTGCTCCATGATCACATGGCCTCCTCTGTGCCTACCTTCCTTGGATATCTTATAAGGACAGTGATTATTAGGTTTGAGGAATTCCCCCAGATAATGTAGGATGATACTATCTCATTTTTATTCATATCAGCAAAGACCCTTTTCCCAAAGAAGGTTAATTTACAGGAGTCCTATGTGGTTAGACCCACTTGTGTCTACCCAGTCTTTGAAGAGAGGGAGACTGATTCATGCTCTTCACATCCAGTGCTGCATATGGAAGAACCCACATCTTCTGAGGTCTAGATTCCAGAGTCAGGGACTCAGGGGTGGGAGGAAAGAAAAAGAAAGAAAGAGAAAACTGGCAACAAACTCATAGAAACTGAACAACTCTCTATTTGATGACCACTGGATCAAGGAACAAATAAAGAAATTAAAGAATTTCTAGAATTGACTGAAATGAAGACACAAAGTACCCAGACTTATGGGACACAAGGTCAGCAGTGCTAACAGGAAAGTTCACAGCACTAAGTGACTCCATAAAGAAATGAGTTAGGTCTCATACTAGTGACTTTAACTGCACACCTGAAAGCTCTAGAACAAAAAGAAGCAAACACGCCCAAGAAGAGTAGATGGCAGGAAATAATCAAACTCAGGACTGAAATAAATCCATTAGAAATAAAGAGAACAATCCCAAGAATCAATGAAACAAAGAGTTGGTCCTTTGAGAAAAATCATCAAGATAGACAAACCCCTAGCCAAACCAACTAAAAGTCAGAGAAAGAATATACAAATTAACAAAACCAGAAGTGAAAAGGGAGACAACAGATACTGAGGAAATTCAAAGAATCATTACATCTTACTTCACAAAATTAGAATTTCAAAATGAACCTTTTTCTTGATAGATACCACTTACCAAAGCTAAATCAAGTTCAGGTAAACAATTTAAATAGACCTATAACCCCTAAGGAAATAGAAGCAGTCATTAAAAATCTCCAAAAAAAAAGAAAAGAAAAGAAAAGAAAAGAAAAAGAAAAAAACAGTCCAGGGCTAGGTTGCTTTAATGCAGAATTCTACCAGAGCTTCAATAATACCAATACTCCTCAAATTATTCCACAAAACAGAAACAGAAGGAACACTAAAAATTCCATTTTATGTAGCCACAGTCACCCTGATATCTAAATCACACAAAAACTCGAGCAAGAAAGAAAATTTCAAACCAATCTCCCTTAAGAAGAGTGATGCAAAAATACTGAATAAAATACTTACAAACCAAATCCAGGAACACATCAAAAACATCATCCGCTGTGATCAAGTAGGTTTCATCCCAGAGATGCAAGTATGGTTCAACATACGAAAATCCATCAATGTAATCCCTCATATAAGCAAACTAAAAGAAAAAAACCCAAATGATCATCTCATTAGATGCTGAAAAAGCCTTTGACAAAATCCAACTCCCTTCATGATAAAAGTCTTGGAGAGTTCAAGGCATATACCTAAGTACAATACAGATGATACACATCAAGCCAATAGCCAACATTAAATTAAATGGAGAGAAATTTAAAGCAATTCCACTAAGATCAGGGACAAGGCAAGGCTGTCCACTCTCTCTTTATTTATTCAATATAATACTTGAAGTTTTAGCTAGAGCAAGAAGACAATTGAAGAAGATCAAGAGGATACAAACTGGAAAGGAAGAAGTCAAAGTATTGCCATTTGCAGATAATATATATAAGTGAACCCCAAAATTCTACCAGGGAACTCCTACAGCTGATAAACACTTTCAGCAACATGGCTGGATACAAAATTAACTCAAAGAAATCAGTAGCCCTCCCATCTACAAATGATAAACAGGCTGGGGGAAAAAATAGGGAAACAATAGCCACAAATAATATACAATATCTTGGTGTGACTCTAACCAAGTAACTGAAAGTCCTGTATGACAAGAACTTCAAGTCTTTGAAGAAAGAAGTTGAAGAAGATATCAGAAAATGGAGAGATAGCCCATGTTCATGGACTGGTAGGATTATCATAGTAAAAACGGCCATCCTATCAAAAGCAATCTACAGGTTCAACACAATTCCCATCAAAATTCCAACACAATTCCAACACAATTTACAGACCTTGAAAGAATACATACTCAACTTCATATGGAAAAACAAAAAACTCAGGATAGCTAAAACAACCCTGAACAATAAAAGAACTTCTGGAGGAATCACTATCCCTGACTTCAAGCTGCACTTCAGAGCATGGTATTAGTATAGAAATCGACAGGTTGATCAATGAAATTGAATTGAAGACCCAGC
Source organism: Rhynchomys soricoides (assembly GCA_019843965.1). Lineage (NCBI taxonomy): Eukaryota > Metazoa > Chordata > Mammalia > Rodentia > Muridae > Rhynchomys > Rhynchomys soricoides. The sequence goes on along the minus strand of JADRCH010000100.1, from coordinate 4,340,568 downwards.
AATAAACCCACACACCTATGGACACTTGATTTTTGACAAAAAATAAAAATAAAAGCCAAACTATACAACAGAAAAAAGAAAGCATCTTCAACAAATGATACTAGTCTAGCTGATGTCTCCATGTAGAAGAATGTGAACAGATCTATATCAATCGCCCTGCACAAAACTCAAATCCAAGTTGATCAAAGACCTCAACATAAAACCGGATACACTAACTCAGATAGAAGAAAAAGTGGAAAATAGCCTGGAATGCATTTGCACAGGAGACAACTTCCTGAACAGAACTCCAACAACTCAGGCATTAAAACCAATAATTAATAAATGGCACCTTGTAAAACTGAAAAACTTCAGTAAGGCAAAAGTCACTGTCAAAAGAAAAGGACAACATGGCAGCCCACAGAATGGGAAAAAAATCTTCACCAACTCCACATCTGACAGAGGGCTGACATCCAATATGTATATATAAAGACCTCAAGAAACTAGACATCAACAAACTAAATAACCCACTTTAAAATGGGATACATATCTAAACAAAGAATTCTCAACAGAGGTATCTCTAATGGTCGAGAAGCACTTAAAGAAATGTTCAACATCCTTAGTCATCAGAGAAATGCAAATCAAACAACTCTGAGATTCCACCTTCCACCCATCAGAATGGCTAAGATCAAAAATTCATGTGATAGCAGATGCTAGAGAGGATGTGGAGCAGAGGGAACACTCCTCCATTGCTGGTGGGAGTGCTAATTTGTACAACCACTTTGGAAATTAATTTGGCAGTTTCCCAGAAAACTGGGAATAGTTCTACCTTAAGACCCAGCTAAACCACTCCTGGGCATAAACCCAACAGAAGCCCCATCATACCACAAAGACATTTGCTCAACTATGTTCATAGCAGCTTTATTTGTGATAGCCAGACACTGGAAACAACCTAGATGTCCCTCAACAGAAGAATGGATAAAGAAAATGTGGTACATTTATACAATGGAGTATTACTCAGCTATTAAAAACAATGACATCATGAAATTTGCAGGCAAATGGATGGAACTTGAAAATAACATCCTAAATGAGGTAACCCAGAATGACAAAGATGCTGTGATGGTTTGTATATGCTCAGCCCAGGGAGTGGCACTATTAGAAAGTGTGGCCCTGTTGGAGTGGGTGTGGTCTTGTTGGAGTAGGTGTGTCACTGTGGTCATGGGCTTTAAGACCCTCATCCTAGCTGCCTGGAAGCCAGTATTCTGCTAGCAGCCTTCAGATGAAGATGTAGAACTCTCAGCTCCTCCTGCACCATGCCTGCCTGGATGCTGCCATGTTCCTGCCTCAATGATAATGGACTGAACCTCTAAACCTGTAAGGTAGCCCCAATTAAATGTTGTTCTTATAAGAGTTGCCTTGGTCACGGTGTCTGTTCACAGCAGTAAAACCCTAACTAAGACAGATAGTATGTACTCACTTATAAGTGGATATTAGTCATAAAGTACATGATAACCATGTTACAAACTACAAACCCTTGTTACTAGAAGCTAAGTAACAAGGAGGGCCCAAGGGGGGATACTTGAACGTCACTGAGAAGGGGAAATAGATTAGACATCAGGGGTGGATGGAAGCAGGAAACTGAGTGGGGGAGGGGGAATAGGAACAGGAGGGATGAGGTGGGGGAGGAGGGAGTGAGAGAGTACTGGGAGAGACAACTGGATTGGGGGTTGTTGTATCTCTGGGAGGAGCTAGAAACCTAGGACAATAGAAATTCCCAGGAATCTATGGAGGTAACCCTAGCTATGACTATTAGCAATGGGGGATGTGGAGCCTGAACCAGCCATCTCCTGTAACCAGGCAAGACTTCCAATGGAGGGAATTGGGACACCCACCTAGCCATAAAACCTTTGGCCCACAATTTGTCCTGCCTGTAAGATGTGCAGGGATAAAAGACGGAATAGAATTTGAGGGAAGGGCTAACCAATGACTGGCTCATCTTGAGACCCATTCCACAAGAGAGAGACCACCCCTGATGCTATTAATGATATTCTGCTATACTTACAGACAGGAGCCTAGTATAACTCTCCTCAGAGAGGCTTCACCGAGCAGTCGATGAAAACAGATGCCAGCTGGAGCTTGGGGAATTCTACTGAAGAGGGGGCAGAAGGATTATAGGGGCCAGAGAAGTCGAGGACACAAGAAAATCTACAGAATCAACTAACCTGGGCCCACAGAGGCTCACAGAGACTGAACCGACAACCAGAGAGCAGGCATGGGATGGACCCAGGCCTTCTGCACACGTGTAACAGGTGTATAGCTGGGTCTTCTTGTGGGATTCCTAAAGTGGGAACAGGGGCTGTTCCTGACTGCATTGCCCACCTTTGGATCCCTTTTCTGTAACTGGGCTGCCTTGTCTGGACTCAATAGAAGAAGACGCACCTAATGTTATGGTAACTTGATATGCCAAAGCTGGTTGCTCTCCAGAGGAGATCTACCCTTTTCTGAGGGGAAGTGGAGAAGAGAGAAGGGATGTATGGTGAGGAGGTGAGAGGGTGAGAGGGAAGGTTTGGGAGGAGTGGAGGGATAGGCAGCTGCAATTGGGATGTAAAGTAAATGGATAACTGAGAGAGAGAGAGAGAGAGAGAGAGAGAGAGAGAGAGAGACAGAGACAGAGACAGAGACAGAGACAGAGACAGAGATCCAGATTAATTGGTGGGTCTTGCTAATTTAAATGATTTAATTAAGAAAAGATTGCAGGTGTACTCAGCTGCTTAGGTTTTAGTTAATTTAAGCTGTAGTCAAGTTGGCATCAAGAATAGCCATCACTCCCTGTAAAAGTAAAAAAGGCAAATCGTAGTTTTTTTAAAAAAAAAAAAAACAACTTACATATTTTCAGTATATAACAAAATAAGCATCCTCATTTCAAAAGGAAGAAAAGAACCCCAAGAAAATAATAGACCAGAGCAAGACTAAGACACAGCAGGGAACAAACCCAAACCCTGTAACTCTATAGCTGGCATCTGAGTCTCATAGATGTATCACCTGGGTCTCAATGGGCCTTGGAGGTCCTGCCTTTCCAGCTTTGCCACGGGCAATATAAATAGACTCTCTCCTGGGCCAGCGCCAGTCAGTGTCTGCAGCTCTGCTCAGCTCTCCTCAGCAGACACCCCACCTTCCTGAATCTACATTTAGAGTCTCTGCTGCAACTTGGCCTTTATCCTCACCGCTCCATGCATCAACCTGCAGAACCTTCCCTTCACCCACTGGTTGGACCTATCAGCTCTTCTCTGGACCTCTGTGTGGTCCAGAGAGCTAATCACTTCAGATGGTCACTGTTGTATCCTGAATGTCTGTGAAAGCTGACCCACATGGATAATGCCAAGTCCTTCTAATTCAAGATGTGCTCCCACCCTCTTGGATCACAGCCAGTGTCCTAGTGGGGTTTCTATTGCTGTGATGAGACACCATGACAAAAAGCAACTTGGGGAGGAAAGGGTTTGTGTGGCTTACACTTCCACAAAGGTTTATCTGGCTCACACTTTCACATCACCGCTCATTATTGAAGGATTCAGGGCAGGAACTCAAACAGGGGAGAAACCCGGAGGCAAGAACTGATGCAGAAACCATGACGGAGTGCTGTTTACTGCCTTGCTCCTCACGGTTTCTCGACCAGGAGTAGCCCCACGCACAATAGACTGCACACACACACACACACACACACACACACACACACACACACACACACCAATCACTACAGACTTGCCTGCAGCCCAATCTTAAGTAGGCATTTTCTCGATTAAGGCTCCCTCTGACAATAGCTTGGGTCAAGTTGACATAAAACTAGCCAGCACAGCCACAGTGGACTCCAAGTACCTGAGAGACTAAACCTAAACCAGGGAGGATCTTTCCCTAGGCAGTCCTGTGAGCATAAAGCTTGGCTGAACACAGGGAGCGGTGACAGTGCCACCATCTGATTCTTACAGGTTTTTGGAACTTATTTCCCCCATTAAAAAAGTTATTCCTTTCTTCTTCTTCTTCTTCTTCTTCTTCTTCTTCTTCTTCTTCTTCTTCTTCTTCTTCTTCTCCTCCTCCTCCTCCTCCTCCTCCTCCTCCTCCTCCTCCCCCTCCTCCTCCCCTCCTCCTCCTCCCCTCCTCCTCCTCCCCTCCTCCTCCCCTCCTCTTCCTTTTTCTCCTGCTCCTTTTCCTCCTCCTCCTCCCCTCCTCCTCCTCCCCTCCTCCTCCTCCTCTCCTTTTCCTCCTCCTCCTCCCCCTTTTCCTCCCCC
>JADRCH010000100.1:4298044-4336209 GCA_019843965.1 Rhynchomys soricoides | reverse complement strand
CCTCCTCCTCCTCTCCTCCTCCTCCTCCTCCTCCTCCTCCTCCTCCTCCTTCTTCTTCTTCTTCAACCCCACTTTTAGGATGTGAGCTGAATGTGGCCAAATTCTTCATCAGAATGTTACAACTCCAATGTCCCTGAGGAGTTCTTCTTTCCCTTTGAAGCCCAGCCCCATGAGCACCATCTCTCAGTTACATTTCTGCCAGCATTCTAGTCTTCCAAACATGCACCCGAACACCCAGAAAGTTCTGAGCTCCCCTTCTAGCTCACAGCTCTAAACTCTTCCACATTCCTCCTGCAAACCCATTCTCAATACCTGTGGCCAGGTTCCTCACGGCAAGGTCTCCACCTCTGGAATCAATTTTTCTGTATCAATTACGTTTGCCATTGCTGTGACAGAAGGAATGCCTGACAGACAGAATGAAAGTGAATAAGGGATTTAGTTGCCTCACAGTTTAAGGGAAACAGCCCATCCAGACAGGGAAATTATGGTAGTTATAGCAACAAACCTGGACCAATGCAAGACAGAAACCCAGCAGGACAAACATGAAACCCTGCAGCTCCATGTTCGGCATCTGGGGATCATAGTAACATCACCTGGGCTCCATTAGGCTGGGAGCTTGTGGTTCAGCTTGTCACGCCTCAGCGGGTCAAGAAACAGAGAGCTCAGGCCAAAAGTGGAACTGGACTATACAAGCCTTGGTACCCCCTTCCAACTCCAGTCACCCTGTCCCCCCAGCTAAACCCTGTTTCTAAGGTTCCACAGCCACTGAAAGCAGCAGCAGCACTGGAACCAAAGTGTGTTCTAACACATGAATTGGGAATGTTTTCTATCCAACAATGGTGTGCACGTCTCAGCTCATAAGTTTTCCTGAGCCAGCAGCAATATTTTAGTGATTGCTTCATTGACTTATGAATCCATTAAATCTCTTATCTCATATTTTAAGTAAACTTTTAAAACTTACATTTAACTTTTTAAGTTATCTTTAATATTCCAACTTACATAGCTGTCAAAATCTGAAGAGAGTATCAGTCCTCTTTGTTAAGTGCACACTCTTATTCTTGAAACATTTACTTCACTCATCTTTGGTTTTTTCTTATTTAACAATGGAAATTATGTATATAATTGTGTGTGCATGTGTGTGTGTGTGTATGTGTGTGTCCCTGTGAAGATATGCACTCATTTCTTACATTAGTCAGGTTTCTCTAGAGGAACAGAAGTGACAGGGTGAATATGTATTTAAAGAGAGTTTATTGATTTGTTTCCAGGATGTGGTCCAGATAGGTAGGGCAACAATGACTGCCTCATACTGCAGAGACCAAGAATCCAGTAGTTGTTCAATCCAAAGTGTTTGATCCCCTGTTGATGAAAGGCCTGGAGGATTCCTGGAGGGATATTAGTATTCAGCCTATGTCAGAAGTCTGAAGACACTGATTGTAATATTAGTCATGGGATGAGGCAGCAACATCATCGATGAATTTGCCAACAAGAGTATGGGCAAGCAGGCAAAGTCGCCTTCTCCCACATCCTTTGGATCTGAGCTGCTAACATTTAGAGTGGATCTTTCTCCTTTAAATAATCTGATTAAGAAAATCCCTCACTGAAGTGCCCAGGAGCTTGTGATTTAGTTGATTCCTGATCTGGCCAAGTGATAACCAAGATTAGCAATAATATTCCCAAGACACAGAACCAGTAAATATGACCATATAGGGAAGCAACCTTAACAACATGAACCTGGATAGTCCAGATGTGTCCTGTCTCTTGTTCTTGTATCTTTCTGGACCATAGAATGGTCCCCAAAATTGTCTTCTGATTTTTTTTTTATTTTCACACTCTATTTACATTTCAAATGTTTCAGATCTCCCCTTTGGAACCCCCCCCACTCCCTCCGCCCTCCCCCCACCAACACGGGGATACTCTCCAACCCACCCTCTCACCCACTCTCGCCCCTCCTCCCTGTCTTTCTCCTATACTGGGGGATCTAACACCCTCAGGCCCAAGGGCCTCTCCTCCCCCTGACGGATAACAAGACCCTCCTCTGCCGCATTTGTGGCAAGCACCATGGGTCTCTCCATGTGTATTCTTTAGTTGGTGGACCAGTCTCCCGAAGTATCAGGGGTCAGGCCAGTTGCCACTGTTGCTGCCTCCCTGGGGTTGCACACTCCCTCAGCTCCTTCAGTCCTTTCTCCAAGCCCTCCATTTGGGATGTCACACTCAGAACTACTGTTGTTGCGAAGTGACTCTTGGGTATTTCAAACTTTTGGGCTAATAACCTTTTAACAGTGAGTACATACCATGTTCATTCTTTTGTGACTGCGTTACCTCGCTCAGGATGATATTTTCAAGGTCCATCCATTTGTCTACGAATTTCATGAAGTCATTGTTTTTAATAGCTGAGTAGTATTCCATTGTGTAAATGTACCATATTTTCTGTATCCATTCCTCTGTGGAGGGACATCTGGGTTGTTTCCAGCTTCTGGTTATTATAAATATGGCTGCTGTGAACATAGTGGAGCATGTGTCTTTATTACATGTTGGAGCATCTTCTGGGTATATGCCCAGGAGTGGAATAGCTGGGTCCACAGGTAGTATTATGTTCATTTTTCTGAGGGTCTGCCAAACTGATTTCCAGAGTGGTTGTACAAGCTTGCATTCCCACCAGCAATGGAGGAGTGTTCCTCTTTCTCCACATCCTCGCCAACATCTGCTGTCACCTGAGTTTTTGATCTTAGCCATTCTGACTGGTGTGAGGTGGAGTCTCAAGGTTGTTTTGATTTGCATTTCCCTGATGACTAAGGATGCTGAACATTTCTTTAGATGCTTCTCGGCCATTCGAGTTTCCTCAGTTGAGAATTCTCGGTTTAGCTCACTTCCCTATTTTTTGATAGGGTTATTTGGATCTCTGGCATCTAGCTTCTTGAGTTCTTTGTATACTTTGGATATTAGCCCTCTATCAGACGTAGGATTGGTAAAGATCTTTTCCCAATCTGTAGGTTGCCGTTTTGCACTATTCACAGTGTCCTTTGCCTTACAGAAGCTTTGTAATTCTATGAGGTCCCATCTGTCAATTCTTGATCTTAGAGCACAAGCCATTGGTGTTCTGTTCAGGAACAATCCCCTGTGCCCAAGTGTTCGAGATTCTTCCCCACTTTCTCTTCTATTAGATTCAGTGTATCTGGTTTTATATGAAGGTCCTTGATCCACTTGGACTTGAGCTTTGTACAGAGAAATAGGAATGGATCAATTCGCAATCTTCTACATGTAGATCGCCAGTTGATCCAGCACCACTTGTTGAAGATGCTGGGTTTTTTTCCACTGTATGGTTTTAGCTCCTTTGTCGAAGATCAAGTGACCATATGTGTGTGGGTTCATTTCTGGGTCTTCGATTCTATTCCATTGATCTACCTACCTGTCATTGTACCAATACCATGCAGTTTTTATCACTACTGCTCTGTAGTACAGCTTGAGGTCAGGGAGGCTGATTCCCTCAGAAGACCTTTTATTGTTGAGGATAGTTTTTGCTATCCTGGGTTTTTTGTTATTCCATATGAATTTGAGAATTGCTCTTTCTAGGTCTATGAAGAATTGAGTTGGGATTTTGATGGGGATTGCATTGAATCTGTAGATTGCTTTCGGCAGGATGGCCATTTTAACTATGTTAATCCTGCCAATCCATGAGCATGGGAGATCTTTCCATCTTCTGAGGTCTTCTGCAATTTCTTTCTTCAGAGACTTGAAGTTCTTGTCATACAGATCTTTCACTTGTTTGGTTAGAGTCACCCCAAGATATTTTATATTGTTTGTGACGATTGTGAAGGGTGTCATTTCCCTAATTTCTTTCTCAGACTGTTTATCCTTCGAGTATAGGAAGGCTACTGATTTGCTTGAGTTAATTTTGGATCCAGCCACTTTGCTGAAGTTGTTTATCAGCTGTAGCAGCTCTCTGGTGGAGTTTTTCGGGTCACTTAAGTATACCATCATATCATCTGCAAATAGTGATATTTTGATTTCTTCCTTTCCTATTTGTATCCCTTTGATTTCCTTTTGTTGCCTGATTGCTCTAGCTAGAACTTCAAGTACTATATTGAATAGGTTGGGAGAGAGAGGGCAGCCTTGTCTAGTCCCTGATTTTAGTGGGATTGCTTCGAGTTTCTCTCCATTTAGTTTGATGTTGGCCACTGGTTTGCTATATATTGCTTTTACTAAGTTTAGGTATGCTCCTTGAATTCCTGATCTTTCCAAGACTTTTATCATGAAGAGATGTTGAATTTTGTCAAATGTTTTTTCAGCATCTAATGAAATGACCATGTGGTTTTTTTCTTTGAGTTTGTTTATGTAGTGGATTACATTGATGGATTTCCGGGTATTGAACCATCTCTGCATCCCAGGGATGAAGCCTACTTGATCATGGTGAATGATCGTTTTGATGTGTTCTTGGATATGGTTTGCAAGAATTTTATTGAGTATTTTTGCATTGATATTCATAAGGGAAATTGGTCTGAAGTTTTCTTTCTTTGTTGGGTCTTTGTGGGGCTTTGGTATCAGTGTGACTGTGGCCTCATAGAATGAATTGGGTAGTGTTCCTTCCGTTTCTATTTTATGGAATAGCTTGAAGAGTATTGGTATTAGGTCTTCTTTGAAGGACTGATAGAATTCTGCACTGAACCCATCTGGTCCTGGGCTTTTTTTGGTTGGGAGACTGTTAATGACTGCTTCTATTTCTTTGGGTATTATGGGGCTGTTTAGATGGTTTATCTGATCCTGATTTAACTTTGGTAATTGGTATCTGTCTAGAAACTTGTCCATTTCCTCCAGATTTTCCAATTTTGTTGCATATAGGTTTTTGTAGTAGGATCTGATGATTTTTTTTTAATTTCCTCAGAGTCTGTTGTTATATCTCCGTTTTCATTTCTAATTTTGTTAATTTGGATACTGTCTCTGATCCCTCTGGTTAGTCTGGCTAAGGGTTTATCTATCTTGTTGATTTTCTCAAAGAACCAGCTCTTGGTTTTGTTGATTCTTTGTATAGTTCTTTTAGTTTCCACTTGGTTGATTTCAGCCCTTAATTTGATTATTTCCTGCCTTCTACTCCTCTTAGGTGTATTAGCTTCTTTTTGTTCCAGAACTTTCAGATGTGCTGTTAAGCTGTCAGTATATGCTCTCTCCAGTTTCTTTTTGGAGGTATTTAGAGCTATGAGTTTTCCTCTTAACACTGCTTTCATTGTGTCCCATAGGTTTGGGTAAGTTGTATTTTCATTTTCATTGAATTCTAGAAGTCTTTAATTTCCTTCTTTATTTCTTCCTTGACAAGTTATCGTTAAGCAGAGCATTGTTCAGCTTCCATGTGTATGTGGGCTTTCTGTTGTTGTTTTTGCCATTGAAGACCAACCTTAATCCGTGGTGATCTGATAGGAGGCATGGGATTATTTCAATCTTCTTATATCTGTTGAGGTTTGTTTTGTGACCAATTATATGATCAATTTTGGAGAAGGTACCATGAGGTGCTGAGAAGAAGTTATATTCTTTTGATGCTGGATGAAATGTTCTATAGATATCTGTTAAACCCATTTGATTCATAGCATTTGTTAGTTTCACTGTGTCTCTGTTTAGTTTATGTTTCCAAGCCATTGTTGATAGTGGGGTGTTGAAGTCTCCCACTATTATTGTGTGAGGTGCAGTGTGTGCTTTAAGCTTTAGTAGAGTTTCTTTTATGAAAGTTGGAGCTCTTGCATTCGGGGCATAGATGTTCAGAATTGAGAGTTCTTCTTGGTAGATTTTTCCTTTGATGAGTAAGAAGTGTCCTTCCTCATCTTTTTTGATGAATTTTGGTTGAAAGTCAATTTTATCCGATATTAGAATGGCTACTCCAGCCTGTTTCTTGGGGCCATTTGCTTGGAAAATTGTTTTCCAGCCCTTTACTCTGAGGTAGTGTTTGTCTTTAACACGGAGGTGTGTTTCCTGGATGCAGCAAAATGCTGGGTCCTGTTTATGGATCCAGTCTGTCAGTCTATGTCTTTTTATTGGGGAGTTGAGACCATTGATGTTAAGAGATATTAAAAAATAGTGATTGTTATTTCCTGTTATTTTTGATGTTGTTTATATTGTTTGTGTGGCTATCTTCTTTTGAGTTTGTTGAAAGATTACTTTCTTCCTTTTTTTTGAGTGTAGTTTCCCTCCTTGAGTTGGCGTTTTCCATGTATTATTCTTTGTAGGGCTGGGTTTGTGGAGACATACTGTGCAAATTTGGATTTGTCGTAGAATATTTTGGTTTCACCATCTATGATTATTGAGAGTTTTGCTGGGTATAGCAGCCTAGGCTGGCATTTGTGTTCTTTTAGAGTCTGTATGAGCTCTGCCCAGGATCTTCTAGCTTTCATAGTCTCTGGTGAAAAGTCTGGTATAATTCTGATTAGGTCTGCCTTTATATGTTACTTGCCCCTTTTCCCTTACTGCTTTTAATATTCTTTCCTTGTTTTGTGTATTTGGTGTTTTGACTACAATGTGACAGGAGGAATTTCTTTTCTGGTCCAGTCTATTTGGTGTTCTGTAGGCTTCTTGTATGCTTATGTTCATCTCTTTCTTTAGGTTATGGAAGTTTTCTTCTATAATTTTGTTGAAGATATTTACTGGTCCTTTAAGTTGGGAGTCTTCACTCTCTTCTATGCCTATTATCCTCAGGTTCTGTCTTCTCATTGCATCCTGGATATCTTGGATGTTTTGGGTTAGGAGCTTTTTGCATTTTGTGTTTTCTTTGACTGTTGTGTCCATGTTTTCTATGGTATCTTTCGCACCTGAGATTCTTCTTTCATCTCTTGTATTCTGTTGGTGATGTTTGCATCTATGACTCCTGATTTCTTTCCTATGTTCTCTAACTCCAGGGTTGTCTCCCTTTGTCATTTCTTTATTGTTTCTAGTTCTGTTTTTAATTCCGGAATGGTTTTGTTCATTTGTTTGATTGTGTTTTCCTGTATTTCTGCCTGTTTGATTGTGTTTTCCTGTAATTCTTCAAGGGATTTTTGTGTGTCCTCTTTAAGGGCTTCCAGTTGTTTACCCGTGTTCTCTTGTATTTCTTTAAGGGAGTTATTTATTTCCTTCTTAAAATCTTCTATCATCCTCTTGATAAGTGATTTTAAGTCTGAGTCTTCCTTTTCTGGTGTGTTGGGGTATCCAGGGCTGGCTGTGGTGGGAAAGCTGGGTTCTGATGAAGCCAAGTAGTCTTGGTTTCTGTTCCTTGTGTTCTTGCCCTTGCCTTTCGCCATCTGGTTATTCTGGTGTTAGCTGGTCTTTCTCTCTCTGACTGTGGCTTGTCTTTCCTTCAAGCTCAGATGCCAATAATCCTGGGAGACCAGTTCTCTCTTCCAGCTGTTCTTCAGATCCTGCATCTGGAGCCCGCCTCCAGCTGGCTCCTCAGCACAAGTGGGCAGGTAGCTTTCTCTCTGCACTGCTTGTAAATGGGGGCTTCCTGGGTCAGGCGGGTGTCTTTGGCCACAGGTGGAAGCAGGCAGGCTCTTACCTTCCGGCTTTTCCTCAGTCCCTGTGTCTGGAGCCTGCCTCCCGCTGGCTCCTCAGCACAAGTGGGCAGGTAGCTTTCTCTCTGCACTGCTTGTAAATGGAGGCTTCCTGGGTCAGGCGGGTGTCTCTTTGTCTTCTGATTTTCACAACCATACCATGGCACCTGTGTATGGGTACATACACACACATATACAACATGCACACACACACACACACACACACACACATCTGCACATACATACATGTGTACACACAAATAAATAAAAATAAAATTATTTAAAATTTTAAAATAGTGGGCTGGAGAGATGGCTCAGTGGTTAAGAACACTGACTGCTCTTCCAGAGGTCCTGAGTTCAATTCTCAGCAACCACATGGTGGCTCACAACCATCTGTGATGGGATCTGATGCCCTCTTCTGGTATGTCTAAAGACAGCTACAGTGTACTCATATAAATAAAATAAATCTTTTAAAAGGGGGCCTGGAGAGATGGCTCAGCTGTTAAGAGCACTGACTGCTGCTTTCCCTGAGGTCCTGAGTTCAATTCCCAGCAACCACATGGTAGCTCACAATCATCTGTAATGGGATCCAACGCCCTCTTCTGGTGTGTGTGAAGATAGCAACACTGTACTCATATAAATAAAATAAATAAATCCTTAAAAATAAATAAATAAAATAAAAATTTAAAATATATAAAGAACATACGGGACCAGGCATGGTGGTACGTGCCCTTAATCCCAGCAGTCAGGGGGCAGAGCCAGGCAGATCTCTAAGTTTGAGACCAACCTGGGTCTGTATAGCAAGTTCCAGGTGACACCAAGGCTAAAAGGTATGGATGTTTTGCCTGTGTATATGTCTGTTCACAGTGTGACCAAGCCAGCTCAGTCAGTCAATAGGGTCTCAAGCAAGGGAGTGAGGATTTAAAAAGAAAAACAGACAAAATTATACCATGATTCCAGCCGGTACTGAGGCTGAATCAGCTTTGTTTTTCCCAGTCTGCTTTTATATCATTCTAGGTATATCCAAAAAACATAGTCAGTTCTTAGATCAAAGACAAAGTAACCAAGCAAAGTAGTAAACAAGGAGATCACACAAGAAAGTAACCAATTAGAGTAGTAAGCAAAGGGATCACACAAGGTAACAATTAAAGCAGTAAGCTAAGCGATCACATGAGGTAGTAATTCAGCAAAGTAATAAACAAAGCCCCATGGTCACTGTTTCCTATATTCTTATCTGAGCCTTGTCCAAGCCCAGTGACAAATGCCAAATTTCTAGAAGCGGCACCCAAAGATCTCAACAACAGTGTGCATGCAGTTGCCTGTACAGGAAGAAGGCCAGAAGAGGATGTCAAAGCCCCTAGAACTGGAGTTACAAATCTCTGTTAGCTGCCACATGGATGCTGGGTACTGAATCCAGGTCCCCTGGAAGAGTACCAGTGCTCTCAGTCACTGAGCCATCTTTCCAGGTGCCAAGTTAACTATTCTTACACAACATGGAGTAAACAGCTTGTCCTGTCCTCTGCCACTGATGTGAGCCTCTTCCTAGACATGTGTGTCTCCTTCCCCCATCTGGATGACTCATGACAGATTAAACATGATGAAGTGCATCAACTTCAGATCATTGTGGGGACTTGGGGAGAGCAGGAAAAGGGGCTAGGGTAAGAATTTATATGTCCCCTTGTGGGCAGGGGGGACACGGTGAAGGCCATTCCAGGAGAGAGTTGAAAATTTTAAATCCAGAAATAGATCAAAACTAGTTCTGTGCCAGGCCTCTGAGGAGGCCAGTGGTTGGGCAATGGAACCCAAAGGCCTCTATGCTGGGAGAATGAGATGGTCTTGAGGCCCTACCCAACTCTGGTGCTGTGGTTCTCTGTGGTGTTCTGGAAACACAGCTTTGGGACCAGGCCACCGAGGTTTCCTGTTTCACTTTCCACTGTGGTCACTCACTGCCACTCAAGTTTTCCAGCATTCCCCCCCCCCCCCCTTGCCAGTGACAGAAGCAGACTCCAACAGGCTGGCCCACAAGGAGGACAGTGAGTGGATGCTGGGATCAGATCGAAGGTGGGGGTCAACAAGCACCTGATAGGTTTCAAGCAGCAGGAGCCTGTGCTACAAAGGGGAATCTAAGGGGCTGGGTGAGCAGGAGAGAGGGGTCCAGGGATTGCTGGGTCTGTAGCTCATTCCAGGGGGTTGGCAGGGTCTAACCAGTATGTACTGACCCATCTCCCGCTTCATCCGCATCAGCATCTCTTCCTTCATTCCACCAGGTGGCTCACCCTCCATCTCTGCCTTGCAGACAAATACATTCAGTGAACTCTAGTTTGTGGATGGGAGTAACCAAGTAGAAAAGAAAACAGTTTACCACACATCCTACAACTCGGCAGCTCCTAGCAGGAGGCATCATCAGTAAATAGACCCCAATATCTGGCAAAAATTTTCTTTCATGTTTCCTTCTCCCTCCTTCCTTTCTTTTCTTCTTCTTCGTCTTTTTTTTTTTTTTTAATTTTAAATCTGACGTTCATAATTCCAATTCGCGTAAATTTTCCTGATGGTTAACATCACATCACTGACTCTTTTGCATGCATGCCTCAAAAAATTGCTAAGTAATTGACTAGCTTTGTAATTTGGAAAGTAAAATCCCATTTATGAGTCCCCGGAGAAGTGAGTCTATATGGTCATGCATAAAAAGGAGATAAATCATAAAAGCAAAAATCTGCAAACATTCCCATTAGCCGGGGTCTCTGGCGCAAAGGTGGGGCCTCTTGAAAGGGCACAGCTGTGCGCGATCTGTGGAGTGCTTTAAAATCAAGCCCCGTTTTATCTTGATGATGAAATTACATTCTGGTGGCTGTAACCCTGTCTGTGTCCAATGAGCCAGCCACACTGTGTATCCTATACCCCATTATCACTTCCCATCCCAGCTCAGAGCATCCAGGCCACGTAGAATCTATATGCTCAGTGGCCAAATGGGAAGGCGCATCAAGGGGAGACACTCCCCAATTAAGCCAGATTTGATTGCAAGCATCGTCCCCAAGTAATAAATAGGTGTGGTGGCGATTTAGGATTCAGCAAAGCCACAAAATGATCCTAACAAGACCTGACAGGGATTTTTGGGTTTTTTTGGGGGGGAGAGGGGTGTTTGTTATTTTGGTTTTTTGGTTTTGTTTTTTTTTTTTTTTTTAGTGGTTGGGAATCAACTGTTATTATTACATTCTAACTACATGCATGAATTCGTTTTTAAGCATATCTATTTTTAAGGGCAGACAGACAGTCAGCACACAATCCAAAGGGCGGGCACAAGCCTGGGCTGTTTTGTGTAGGACCCTAATTGTATTTTTATGTGCCGTGATCTGAAATCTAGAAGCCTTGGGATTTTAAGCCTCGGGTCCTTTTCCCACTTTTCCAGAGTGTTGTAAATTAGTTTAGTATGCTTGAAAGAAGGGCCTAATTGTAACTGCTCTTGTTGACATATCAACTTGAGGCCGCCCAGAGCTGGCTTTGGGACCGTTGCCCTTGGTTTTGTAGTTACAGTGGGCTTCAAGGGCCTGACAGGTCCGGTGCTAAGATGTTCTGAATTAGATTTGAATTACAACCGCTAAATGCCCTTGTCAAAGACTGTTAGTCCTGACACTAGCCATATACCTTGAGCTGACTGTTCCGATGCAGGGCCAACGGCTTAAACAAAGACATGCTCCCAAGTTTCATTCCGAATTGTCAAAACGTAATTGAGTTAAAAGGAGCAACTACAGTCTAAGCATTGCAATCTTCACTGCTCCTTTTTTGCTTTGAAATAAATCCAGCGAACAATTTACCGGCGTTGTAGGCGCACAGAATGAGAAGAGTGTTTCCACCATGAGGTTCGCAAGAAAATCAAAACAAAACAAATCCAGGACCAGACCCTGCAGTTCAGGATCAGAATAGCCTAAGCCCTTTTCACGTGGCATTCGGTTTAGGATTCCATCCTTTCTGAGCAAAAGAAATAAAAAGAACTAGCTAGACCACTGACCCAGAGGAGTGCCTGCTACATGACAGTCACTTAGCAAATCACAGTCACAGACTAGGGCAAGGGAACTTTAAGGCAGGCTGAGGAGATGTTGGACCTCCGTTGAATCCTCTTCCTGAAGCCAGACCTGAGGCCAGATAGGACTAGATGCTTAATTTTCTGGAATCTCATTTGCAAAATTAGGGATAGCCCTGCCCCCTTTCCAGGGTGTCACAGTTAAAGCCAGCCCAGGTCATTCCATCCTGGACACACTTCCTTTCTCCCACCAAGGGCTTGCCCAGGACCAGGCTTTGTGAAACCACATTATGAATTTTGCCCCAGAAGTGGGTAGAGGAGCAAGGAGCTAAGACTGAACAGTGTGCCTAGCAGAGGGATCACGGAAGCTACAGAGCACTTGCTCCATCTTTAAAAAAAATAAAATCCCAAATTCAAATTTCAAACACATCATCCAAAACAAACTTTGCTGCCGCTGGCTCCAGCCAGAGCCACCATCTGCACCTCGTGGATTTACACCTTGATGCATTTTAAGGGAAGGCAGCTGGAGAGTTGGAAGTTGGGCTGTCAGGTAAAATACAGGACACCCAGTTAAGTTTGACGTTGAGACAAATCATTTTTAGTAGATGTATATGCTCCAAATATATCTTGAGCCTACTTGAAATCATTCATTGTAGATCTGAATTTCAATTTAGCTAAGTGTCTCCTCCACCCCACCCCCATTAATCTGTCATTCCTCAGAGGGGGTGGGGAGGTGAGCGCGCGCGCGCGCGCGCGCGCGCGCACACACACACACACACACACACACCCCGCAAGCCCTGGGTGCTGCTGCAGTCGATGGTAACATCATCCTAGGTGAGCGGCACACACTCTGTTTCCAGGTGCTGTGAGATGCCCTACAGATAGTCACTGGGCCTTTTATTCCAGAACCTTCAAGGTCACAAGAACACCAAAAAAGTAGAAGATGGCTTCCTTACCCTGGTGAAGAGCCCCTCCCTCCTCGCTTGGGAAAGTATGCGATTTCCCCGGGACACAACTGCACAGAGGATAGAAATAGCAGGTGATCAAATTGCAGCCATTGGATTCCAGGACTGAACCACGGAGCACAAATCCAAGTGGCTTAACATGAAGAAGGAGGGGAAAAAATCACTCCAGAGAAGACGTTCTAGTGGCTTGTTTAGGGGGATCTCCATCCAGGGCCAAGGGGGTGCAATGAGGCTCTGGCTAACATCTGGAAAGGCCATTTTGAGCCCATTCGAGTCGTGTGTGCTCTGGGAGATCGCTCAAGCAGGGAAAAAGGGCAGGAAGCAGAAGGACCGTGCAACAAGCCACCAAAGCAGGAAGGTTTCCCGAGACCTGGAGTGCAGGCAACGGCCACCCTTCTAGTCCACACAAAATCTCTTCTGTGCTTTTAAATAAATGGGAGAGGGGAAAAAATAATTTTTGTGGGTCATGCATAAAGCCAAAGCCAAAAGTCTTTCAAAAAAAAAAAAAAAAAAGCCGAAATGATGAAGAACGTGTCTGAAATTACCTACTGGCGCGCCATCAGACAGCAGCTTTATGATGGTTAAGCTCGTACCTAGAAGACTCTAGACATTGTCTCCTGGCCCATCACCTCCAGTATGCAAAGCACAGGTTGGGGGTGGGAATTAGCTCAGCCTGACACCCCTTCAGCCCCTTCACCCCCTTTCTAGAGTTAATTTCCGATTCTATTAAGCAGCCACGGTCCCCCACAACCCCTCCTCCCGGTCCCTAGGCTGATTTCAGATGTGAGTATAGCCTTGGAGCTCAAGCTGCCGCTGTGTGAGGAAGCCCACTTTGACACAGTAATTACAGGGCTTGAACGATGCTTTACATTAAAGTATAAAACACTCATTAAATTAAAATTCTTCCATGAAATCATGAAAATAAACAGTCTGTCCAAACTGGCATCAACAAATTCGCAGGGCGCCTCTGCGTTTTCTCAGGTCCCGGCCAGCTCCAGGCCGCGTTTAACCACGAAGTGTGAACGGCTCACACGCCTTTGAAGGGCAGCATTCTGCTTCTCTTTAACATTATTGCCTTAATTGTTTTTACAACTTGTAAGATTTTAAAGCTATTAAGCTTCAAAGTTGGGGGGGAGGTGAGTGGGAAAACTTAAAATGAGGACCCTTGTATCCTGCCCAGGTTAGGGGTGGGGGAGGTTAGCATTCCCCAGCCGGAGACCCTTCTGGGAGGATGAAAGTACCGGGATGGGCAATTTCTCCACGATCCCTTGGGAGACAGAAAACAAACCTCACATTTCAAAGGTTCAGGCAGAGGCAGAGACAGCCTGGTTTCCCCCGACAAAAGCAGGGGGGTTCAGACCAAGCTACCCTGAGGTGAACTTGGGAGTGAACCTGAGCTCAGTTTCCATATCAGCACTAGGAGAAAGGTACATTCCAGGCTTTCACCTTATCTCTGAGTGTTACACCCATCAAGTGACCACAAACATCAAATTAGCAACTATTGAATCAGCATTCCTTGGAGAAGCCTATAGTGAGTTGTGTTTTCGGAGTGGTCTGTTTCGAAGTCACATAGCCACAGCACTAACTCTGCTCACGCCTGAACAGGGCCGATCCTAATCGATGGACTTTTCTCTTCACACGAGCCAGTATATCTTTGTGCTCAGTCAGAGGCATTTTAAGATGATGAGGTCACCTATAAAATGAATAACCAAAAAAAAAAAAAATACTACACAGATCCTTGTGTGCTCTTGGACCTGTGTGTGCTATTGATCGTTGCTTTGTGCACCCACAACTGGGAGCCCGGCAATGACACATTTTTGTGATCCTGAACGTGTTTCTGTGTCCCCCAGTGACTTCAAGAATGCTGCCATGGCTGCATTTAAATTTCTGTCAAGGAGGCGGATTCATAAACACAGAGCCATGAGCAGTTAGGACCAACTGGACTTTAGAGGCATGCAGAGGGGAGGTTGGGGGAGGGGTAGCATACGGCCCGCTTTGCTCTCCAGTAGAGAGGTGTAGAGAAAGGAGCGGGGAGGGAGAAATGACATCTGATAACTCCTTCCAGGGAAAGAGTAAACTGGATTCTGCTGCTACCTGTAGAGATAGAAGGGAGAGCATTCATGACAAAGACACACACACACACACACACCACGACAAGTTTGATAAAGCTGAAGAAATGCAAGTTTTAAGATCCCATCTCAGATAACTTGCCTCCAACGGTATTTTTTAGTACACCATGATGAGGGAGAATGTTCAAGAAAAACTAAAGATAATCGAAGTTTCTAGAGTTCTCAAAATGAGCTATGAGAAGCAAGCTGAAGGGCGGACTCTAGAGGCACTGCCAGGCCAGGTCCTCTAGACAAATGTCACTGGGGTGATTCATTTTCATTGTCAACGTGACTGGACTTGAAATCACCTATGAGACACCCCTCTGGGCACAGCTAGAAGACATCTTCAGAGAGGTTTAGCTAAGGAGAACTGAGTGAGGAACAGGAAGGCACCTGAGCTCCAGTATTCATCTGCCGCTGCTTCCTGACTGGAGGTCTAATGTGACCAACTGCTTCCTGCTCCTGTCTCATAATCACCCCACTCTGATGGGCTGTATTCTCAAACTCTGAGCCAAAATAAACCTTTTTAAAAAAATAGCAACAACAACAAAAAAAAAACAACTAATACAGAAAATTGGTACCAAGAAATGTCACCGTGGTAAACTTGACCGTGCAGTTTCTACTCTTTGGGCATGATTTGTGAAGGACAGAAATGTGGAGGCCTACCTCATGAGGCTTCAGAGGAAAATAAGGACTTTCTTGGGTTGAGAGCATTTGTGTTAAATTCTAGAATAAATCTGTGATGTGTGTTAAAATCTATGTTAAAACCTGACTACATTCTGCCCATGTCTTGAACCTGAGTAAGGGAATGTTGAAAAGCAACAAACTAACTGAGTGGAGGAAACTTTAAGTACATTCAGATG
The DNA here is from genome assembly GCA_019843965.1 of Rhynchomys soricoides. Taxonomy (NCBI): domain Eukaryota; kingdom Metazoa; phylum Chordata; class Mammalia; order Rodentia; family Muridae; genus Rhynchomys; species Rhynchomys soricoides. The sequence continues at coordinate 4,320,750 of JADRCH010000100.1, read as the reverse complement.
GTAGCATGGTTACTGCTCACTGCTCTTGCTCAGGTTCATAGTAAAACAGAGCGGAAAAGCGGGGAGGGGGGGGGGACTACTTTGGCAAGAAAAACAGTTTGAGACAGACCCAGCCCAGTGGGGAGGCAGCAGCTGCTCTGTTAGAGATGAGTCTTGTCCTCTGTACTGGGACAATAAGTCAGGTCTTCTGCAGGAAACGCCCTACCTGTAGATGGTTCCTGTTTGTTAACAAGGTAAGTTTCCTTGAAAGAAAAGAACCTAAGTTGAGATTGCTGTGAAAAGAGTCCCCTGCACCTGAGGTCAGACCGTAAATGACAGGGCTGGAGTCTTGGCAAGAAGGTCTTGAAAAGCAGTTGAATGGAACTGTGAGGTGAAATCTAATTTGCAGTAAAGATTCCAAGACCAAGGAGAGTTGAAGACTTAAAAGAGAGCCCATTCGAGACAGAGTTTTACACGTGTTTCATGAAGCAGAGCTGGAGATTAGGGGTGCCCCATTCCTTTGGAGCCCAGGTGACTCCATCGTGAGTCCTGGATGCCAGACATGAATCTGTAGTATTTGGTGTTTTCTCTACTTGATTTGGATCTTGCCTTGGTTCAAGATTTCCTTGCTATGCCTCCAGTCTTCCCTTTTGAAGTTAGAAAGTGTCTCCTTTGACATAATGCTTCAGGAGGTGTGTAACTTGCCTTTTGATTTTACAGGTGCCGACAGTTAAGAAATTGCCTTGACAACCGGGCATGGTGGCATGCTACCACATGGACAATTAAGTTTCAACATACAAATTCAACTGTATGATACTCAGCTTAGGACTATATTGTGCATTTGGCGCCTGGAGTGTATCCGACAGCTGTTTTGTGTTAAGATAGTTCCCTTCCTTAGGTGTTGCTCATCTTCCACTCCATCGGGGAAATATAAGGGATTCCATGTGGTATTCCACAGTAGCTTGGAGAGTGATTAACTAAACTAGATGTGACAGTGCACACCCAAGAATCTAGCACTCAAGTGGCGAGAAAGAAGGAGGTTAAGTTTAAGCATAACTAGGAGTATTAGTCAGGGTTCTCTACAGGAGCAGAACTGATAGAACATACATTTATATAATATATACAGAAATGTATATATTATATAAATGCCTTACAGGCTGTGGTCCAGCTAATCCAACAATGGCTGTCCACAATGAAAAGCCCAAGAATCCAGTAGCTGTTCAGTCTACAAGGGTGGAGTCTCAGCTGGTCTTCAGTATGTGCTAGAATCTGGAAGAAGCAGGTTCTAATGCCAGTGAAGGAATAAACTTGCCAGAGAAAGTGAGGACAAGCAGGAGAGCAACCTTCCTTCTCCCATGTCCTTTACAAAGGCTGCCAGCCAAAGCTGTGACCCAGATTGAAGGTGGGTCTTCCCACCTCAGAAGATCAGTATTAAAAGTGGGTCTTCCCATTTCAAATGATTTCATTAAGAAAAGAAATCCCTCACAGGTGTAGCCAACCACTTGGGTTTTAGTCAATTCCAGATGTAGTCAAGATGACAACCAAGAATAGCCATCACACCGGGCTATATAGGGAAACCCTGTTTCACAAAAAGGAAAACTAATCAGAACTATTCCGGGAGTCCAGAGGTCTAGGACAGCCAGCCCAGCCCATGATGTCATCGATGGCCATGAACCTCTCTGTCTACTTTTCCAGCTCTGGATGGCTTCCAGCCTCCTGGCTTCAAAATCATTCCCGTGTAGAACAGAAAGCAATATTCCCAGACTAGAGTTGCAAGCTGCCATGTACTCCTCACTGGGCCAAAGAGCAATGCCAAGCACAAGAAATAGTAATTTTATACTTAGGATACTACTACCCCGAACAGAATCGAGTTCTCTACACAAGGATGGAGAGGAAAATTGTGCTCAGTGAGAAACTGAGTTTGTTAGCTGAGAGTTGGAAGCTGTCAGCTGGAATGTAGCTCTGTTGAGGAGAAATAGTCCAAAAATATTTTATTCATAAACATTTTTATTGCTGAATTAGTTATAAGTAAAAGCTTGAAAGCAACTTTAGGATCCAAAAATAGAGGCATGCACTTAATTAGGTTATAAGGCACAAGGTACATTCATTCATTCCATGAAATATTATGCAACCATTAAAATTACTTTTAAGAAGGCAGGAAGGCGACATGGAAAAATGCTTATGCTCCTGTGGTGAGTAGAAAAGCAGACTAGGTAGTTATTTTTGATTATGAATAAAATATTGTGAAGGGTGAAAGTATATTAAAAATACTGAAAGAGGTTCACAGAAATACTAGCTCTGGATGCTAGAGACATAGTTCAGCAGGTAAGAGTGCTTTCCGTGCAAACATAGGTACCTGAGTTCAGATCCTCAGCACACTCATATTATTAGCACGCCAGATATGGTTGGTTGTGCCTGTTCCCAGCAATGAAGGAGTGTGGAGACACGAAAATGCTGGGGCTGGTCAGCCTGCTGGCCTAGAAGAAAGGGAGCAAGCTCCAGGTTCAACAAGAGATCCTTCTTTCTCTAGGCCATAAAGTAGAGAGCAATTGAGCAGGGTACCCAGTGTCCTCTACGTATGCACTTATAGACATTCATATCTACCTTCATACACACACACACACACACACACACACACACACATGGTAGCTCTGGAGCAAAATGGTGAGGTGTTTAAGGATAATTTTTTGTTTCAATTTTTTTCTGTAGTTGTGTAAGACCATTTTCTTCCTATAGAAGAGCTAAAAAAAAAAAATTAAATAATCCTCAAAGCCCTAGCAAAAATTAGAAGCAAACATTTGTCAAAATCCTGGAGGAATGATTGCTTTCTAAGCTTTGAAGCCAAAGAGAGCATTTCAGAAGAAAGACATACAGTTTGGATGAAACCGAATATAAACTCTCAGCCAAACGCAATCCTTAACAGATCCACTTTACTTAGCAAGAACAGCAACATTTGAGCAGCAGATAAACTCCTGGCAATGTTATATTGTAGCCTAGGGCCAGTTAACAAGGGAAGAATCGGTGTGACTTTGGAAGAAAATAGCTTGGCAGTGTATCAAGGGCTGTGGCTGTAATCCCAAGCTTGGGGCAACGTTGCCACCCTGGAGACAGCATGCTGGGGACAGACTGCAATGGAAGTCAAAGCTGTGTGCACTGAGATGATCCTTGCAGCAAGTCATTCTTGTAAGGTCCATCAGGTGCTTAGAAGTGCCTGTGGGGCACTGTGGAGGGCCAGCAGCCTTTGGGAAAGCTTTCCCTGAAGGCTACGCCGGAAACGGAAATGTGTTTTGACAAAATAACAGATGCTCAAGGCACGCAATCTAGAGCAGACTGGAGAAGCTGGCTGGACACGGTGGTACAGGCTCTGAACCAGCATTTGGAGACTGAAACAGGAGGATCATGAATCCAATCAAGGCCAGCCTGGACTACAGGGTAGTACTCTGTACTCAGTTAACCAAGCAATCAACCAACTTTGACTTTGTCAAAATTTTACTGTAAGTTTATCAAATCTGTTTTCGTGGTGTGAGGTAGGGGCCTACTTCTTTTATCCCATTGAAAGCAGTTGTTTTAGCCCCTCCCATTGTAAGCTGTCAGTTGTTCTAGCCCCTCCCATTGTAAGCTGTCAGTTGTTTTAGCTCCACCCATTGTAAGCTGTCAGTTGTTTTAGCTCCACCCATTGTAAGCTGTCAGTTGTTCTAGCCCCTTTCATTGGTCTATTCAGCCTTCATTTCCCTCAAGATGCTGGTCAGCTTGTCTCATGTAGATCTGCGCAGTATCTTCCTGTGTCTCTGGATATCTTTTCTGCTCCTCTGGGCTGCGCATCTATCTTTGACTATGTACCACTTCATCTTCATGGCCTGATAGTGATTTCCTATTCTTGACACCAACCAGGCACTTCACCTCATTATTGCTTCTTTTTAGGGGAACCTTTACTGCATTGGGGTTTTAGTGCCAATGTTATAACTAGCTGTTGAATTCTTCCAAGAGAAGAAAAAGAAGACATCTCAGGGTTTGATGGGCGTGGCTTGGATCCACCAATCGATTTGGAAGGCGTTGATGCCTCTGAACTGCTTCCTCTTGCTGTCCACACTGATAAGTGTTTGGCACAGGCTTCGTTTTTTTTTTTTCCAAATGACCCTCAGGGTGTTCTCATCGCTGCCTGGCCTGTCTTGAGCTCTTCCATTTACTCCACTTCCAGGCACCTTAACCTTGGTCCCTGCTGCCAATGGCTTCTTTCTACCCATTACTGGTGTACAAAGACATAGGCGGCACTTGCACATGCAGCCACGGGTTGGGTGGCTTACACAAGAGGCATTATTGGCTCATGGTTCTGGAGGCCAGAAGTCCAAGCCTGAGGTGCTTCCGAGGCTGGTTTCCAGTAGGACTTCCTCCTTTGCATCACGAGTGGCTGGAAATCCAGCCTTTCCTTCTTTGCCCACACGGAAAGACTCAGACACTCCTAGTCTTTCTTCTAATTAAATGACCCCCATGCTGATGGTTTAAGGCTCTGACTCTACAGCCTCATTTAAACTCTTGTCTCTGAAAAATTGGGGGCTCAACACATGAACTTGAAAGGGGCCCGACTGAATTCAAACATCAGTCTAAACTGCCCAACTGCACTGTAGATTCTAATAAAGGAGCCCACGGTTCTTTTCTGTTTTCTGCATTCCAATGATATCATATGTATGCAGAATGCAGCTCCTGTTTTTCTCTCCTTGCTCCCTAGGTTTGTGCATTGGTTAGGACCTCCAGACGCATGGTAGATACAGGCCACAGTAGGAGGCATATTGCTTTCTTGATTCCAAAGAGAACCTTTTCAACCTATTTGAATTTTCACCATTGGCTGGGATATTTGGTGTAGGACTGACAGGTACCCTTTATCAACTGAAGGAATGCGCGCATGGTTGTTAAGGGCTCTTGACTTAGATTTGGTCCTATTTCCTCTATAAAGATGCTGAGTGGTTCCTCCTAACCCGTTTGAGACATTCTGAGACCCTAGTGGATGTCTGAAACTAAATTGTATTGAACTATACAAATGTTGTTCTTCCTCTGCACCCACACCCACGAGGAAGTTTAATTAACAAAGTCTCTCTCTCTCTCTCTTTTTCTCTCTCTCTCTCTCTCTCTTCCTTTCTCTCCTCCCTCCCCACCCCTCTTGTCTCTTAAAATATCTCCCCTTTACTTAGTGATGCCCATGATGATTTACATGAGCTGAGTGACAGAAGCATTGAAAGGAAACACAAGAGGAACTCCTGCCTGGGGGGGATCCTGGATCACAGTCACCTGCCTGGGGGGATCCTGGATCACAGTCACCAGTCTGGGGGGATCCTGGATCATAGGCCATCTGATTGGAAGTATCCCAGATCATGAATGGCACACCTGAGGGCATCCTGGATCACTATAAATTGTGCTTTGGGGCCATAATAAGTACCACAGCGTGACTGGACTGAAAGCCACACTATAGCAGGTGGTCTGATACCTTCTATTCCAGCTGCTGATAACTGATTTGAGAGACATAGGCCCAGTGTGGATTTACTAGAAGAAAGGATGCTTCACTTTCCAGATGGGGTTCCATTGTCTTTTCCAGGCCTGGTGACTCATCCAGGAGATAAAGGCCAGCTTAGGCTGCAAAGCAAGTCTGAGGTCAACCTAAGCTATAGAGTGCGATCCCAGCTAAATAAACACAATTGAAAAATGTGTGAATTGCTTTTCTAGAATTTTCTGTTTGATATTTTGGACCACATCTGACCACAAGCAGCTGAAACTGTGTAAAGCAGACTGAGGGTGGAGCAGGCTACCCCACTGAGACAGCCTATGACTTGTCTTCCTTACTCTGCCAGTGACATGAGTTTTCCATATATATTTTCTAACACCGATTCTGTCTCGATTATCTGGCATACACCTCATTTAATCGTGGTTTATTTTCATCTCTAAGTGCTTCTGAATCCAGTTCACTGATATTTAGGATTGCTGTGTCTCAGTTCTTAAGTGGTACTGAGCCATGATTTCCTTTGGTATATTCCTTTTCATTTTGCTTCATGTGCATGGGTGTCCTGTCTGCATGTGTGTCTGTATATCGTCCGTGTGCTTGCTACCTGAGGAGACCAGGATAGAATTCTGGATCCTCCGGAAGTGGAGTTCCAGATGGTTATAAAGCTGCCCTGTGGCTGCTGGGAATTGAACATGGATTCCCTAAAGAGCAGCCAGTGCTCTTAACTGCAGAGCCATCTCTCCAGGCCCAATTGTCTAACATTTAGTAGCTTAAAACAATAAGCTTTATTATCTTATAATTTCAATGTTTAACATAGGTAGAAGTCTCAGCCATTTATAAATAATAATTTGGGAGATGACATTCCACTCTTCCTGCTATATCCCACTTGTTAGAAGTGAGTCATCAAATCCAATCTCCACTCAAGGGTCTGCCCCAGGGCACAAAGCCCAAAGGCCAGATACGGGGGGGGGGGGGGGGTGGAAGTTGCATAAGTGAGCAGTATTAAAGGGTCAGTCACACTGTAAAACAGAGGAACTCATGAGCATGTGTGCATGCATGTGTATATGTGTGCATGCATGTGTGTATATGTGCGTGCATGTGTGTGTGTGTGTGTGTAAGGGATCAAGGACCATTGGGAGACAGATTCCATGTTAAGTAATAGAGACAATGACCCTGATGGGTCAGAACAGGACAGTCAACTGCCCTGGGATTGAGGACATTGAGGTAGCCTAGACCTCAGGACTCCAGAAACCTTGGGGTTCCCCCCTGCAGCATGGAAAGGAGATGAAACGCAGTCTCTGTGGCTCTTTAGGGTCATGCAGTGCCAGCTGACATGGCACTTTGGGAGTGTAACAATGCTTCCATGTATGAAGATGAAACTTTTCTCATGGTTCACACCTACACCTTACTCAGTCTGTCCTAAGACCCTGTCGTGGAAGAGGGTTCCCCACAGACGTCCTTGGAGAGACAATGGGGCCTCAAGTCTCAAGGGAACCAAGTGTTTTCAGCTCCATGGTCCTATTCCAATCTTCTCTCTACTTTGTCTAGCAGGCCTGCCTCCAGGACAGAGGTGAGCTGACATGACAGAGATAGAGCGAGCACAGACACCCAAAGGTAGGGACTCCCAGCAAAGCACCAATCCCCCAGCTGTGCTTTGGGGAGCATTGCTCCGGAGTAGGAAGCCCTGTTTTGAGATTCTAGGAGGCTTGATGCAATCAAGGCGGTTGGTCTGATCTGCCTGGAACATTCTTGGATCATCTCTGCTCCTTAAGTCCACAATTACAGCAGCCGGCTTGTCTGAAGCCATTCCAGGAGATGGCCCGCCTTGGAAATTGCACTGTTTTTATCTGGAGATGCAGATCTGAGCTTGAGCCCTATGAAGTTACAACCAACACGATGCTTTTTCCATTTGCCTAATATAAATCTGAAACACACTCATAGAGTTTGACTCCAGCTGGTGAGCGAGCATGCATAGCTCTCAGCAACTCCCAGTGCACTGGCCTCGACTTCCAGTTTATCCACCCAGTTGTGCCTGTGGGACAGTCTGGAACGGAGGGGAGAGAGCTGTTTCCTGATGCTTGTCATTTCCCAGGAAAGTCTTTGAGTCAACGCTTAGCGCCTACCTCTGGAAACAGGTTGATGGTAAACATTCATTCATGTACCTGGTAACAGCCCTGCATAAGATGCTACTGGTAGAAGTAAGATAAGGCTCTTCCCACACAAATTAGAAAAACAAATACCAATAGCCCAGTGAGAGATCCATGGCTGAGAGGCTTCTGACATCCAGTGACACATCTAGCCACCCAACACAGGCCAAAGGCTTCTGAGAAAGGAAAGCAGGGAGCCACAAAGTTCTTCAGGTTCCCATCTGAGGGTATGATGCTTCCAGGGGAGAGACAACAAGGCTCTGGGGAAGGCAGATGGGAACCCAGCAGAGTCCAGCACAGCTCCCCAGGCAGGGCATGCATCTCAACCCAAGGCCCTCAGATGAAACAGAATGCCTGGTTCTGTCCAGCCCAGATAGAGATTTGGACTGCCACAGGGCTGGCAAAGTTAGCCCATTGCACAGAGGAGAAAACTCAGGCTCAGGAAGGGGACCTTTGAGGACACACTCTCCAGAGGAATTAAGAGAATGATGAGAGGGGTGTGCACTACAGGGCTACTCCCATGATGCACTGCACCAGGGTCTACACTGGATGTTCCCCAAACTGCTCATGCATGTCCGCCAACCCTGCCCCCATCCCCAGGGCTGTTAAAGTGACACCCCACATCTTAGGCATGAATGTTCCAGGCCTTAATCTGGGACTAAGCTTGATGGCCCCTTTCCCATTCCTCCTCCATCCAGCCTAAGAGCAAAGCCTTGGCGTTGTCTGCCTCCCCAGCTTCTTTCTCCTGGACAGCTTCCTCCGACAAGATGTCACTCCATGTATATGGAGACTGAGGCTAACCTCAGGCTCTGCCTACCTCAGTCTCTTGTATTGTGAGACAGAGTCTCTCATTGGACTGGAACACAGCCAAGAAGGCCAGACTGGCTGATCAAGGAGCTGCAGGACTGTGCCTGTCTCCTCCTCCCTGGGGCCGGAGTGGCAAGCTTTGGCTTCTACTCCCTGCCGTTTGCTCTGGGTTGTGGAAGCCATATTGAACTTATGTCTTCATGCTTTCAAGGGAAACACTGTACCAAGTGGGAGCTGTTTCCCCAGGCCACGCCCTTCGCTTTTTGTCATTTGTTACTGAGTTTATTCTTACAGACACAAACTTCAGACCACCTGTAGATTGTTAGTGAAGTGCTGGGCATGGTAGCCCATGCCTTTAATTCCCCTGTATCTGAGTATTAGGGAGGCAGGGCCAGAGGAGCTCTTTGAGTTTGGGGTCAGCCTGATCTACACAATGAATTCCAGGACAGCCAGGGCTACATAGTAAGATCTTATTTCAAACAATATCAATAACAAAACCAGCACCATGCAAATGACCATTGCACTATATCTTTTCGTTTATTGACAAGAAGAAAGTCTGGTGGTGCACACCTTTAATCCCAGCACTCAGGAGGCAGAAGCAGGCGGATTTCTGAGTTCGAGGCCAGCCGGGTCTACAGAGTGAGTTCCAGGACAGCCAGGGCTATACAGAGAAACCCTGTCTCGGAAAAAAAAAAAAGAAAGAAAAGAAGAAAGTCTGTCCATGTTCAGTATGAATGTAAATTTCTGAATTCTTCTTGCCTGCAGGTGATTTAGTCAGAAGGAACAAAACATAGACAAGGAAAGCCAATTGCAAATGCAGATCTAGGAACATAGACAGGGATCTTTCGTTTCTGGGAAATCTGTCTGCTCAAAATGGGATTAAGAGTCAGAATTGGGATTTCCTCGAAGGCAGGCACCACCCAAACCTGCCCTGACTTGCTTTGCTGTGCCTCCTTCAACATCTCTGACACCAGGGAGACAGGATGTTCCCCAAGAGAGGCCTCAGCTGTAAGTCAGCAATCACCTCTGGGTCTCCCAGAATCCTTCCCCACAGTGCAGGATAGGGAATGAGCCACCTATCTGGGCTCCAGGCTTCCAATCTGTTTCCTTTAAAACCAGCCACGATTGCACTCTATGGGAGCCTCTAAGAGACAGTGGGGTTTATCCCATTGAAATTGAGTCCATAAATGCAAAACATTAAGAAAAACACAACGAATCGGTATTTGATATTCCTATATTTCAATATTCCTTTGATATTCCAATATGAAATTTAAACTGCTGGGGTTTTATGCATTCTTTGTCTTTCCTTTGATTCCACTCGACTCACTGCTTTGAGTAGGTCTGCTTTAATCACCCGACCATGTACGTGCATCTTGCCGGAGGAGGGGCTGGGTATAGCCATCTGGACCCAGAAAATGACTGCCTGCTGCATCTTTCTACTGGGATGAGTCAGAGGCACCAGTGGGCCCCCAGGGTGGGGCAGACCCCCTGGCCTGGCTCCAAAGCAGTCACTTGAGTGTCTACCTTAAATTTAAAGGTATAACAGAAGAGGGCTTGCAGGTGCCAGGGCTGGGGAAGACAAATCCCAGGGACATCTGATGAGCAGACTTAAAGCTGGGCTGAAAGACACCTGAGGAGGGTCTGTCTCCGGCTAGGCCTCCAGAAGAGTCCAATCGCTGTAACCACGGTGACAATGATGTCACGAGTGTGATGATGACAGCCACGAAGACCCACGTGAGTGAGCACCTACACGGTGCGGCACTCCTTCGAGGGACTATCCTGCTCTATGATCGTCACTCTGACATTTCTCCAAAGTGGGATGCTGAGCTCTGGCCTTGGCCCGACTGAGTGGCCCAAGAGCAAGAGAGGCACTGAGGAGAGACACAAACACAGCTTAAACGGGGTGCCAAGGAGCAGCTGGCCACTGCAGGCAGCAGGCTGTTCTTGGGCAGGACCCTCTGGATTTTGACTTAGAAGCATCTTCAAAGGTTGATCGGTTACTTTGATGAAAGCAGACTCCTCCCAAGGCAGCTCACACCCAGCAACTGAATAAGATGGATGTGTAAAGGGACAGCCATTGTGACCTATGCCACACCTCTCAAAAGTCCGTCCTGCTCAAGGTCTCCATGATGCCAGATGAGATTGATGCCGGAGATTATGGATGGAGCTCTCTTCTGCCTGTGAGCATTCTGGACAAAAAAAAAATAGTGTTTCAGGCTGACCAACAGGTCAAAACAGCAGTAAAGAAATGGAGGGGGGAGGGGGAAGAAGGGAGGAAGAGAAGAGAGAAGGAAGGAGGGAGGGAGGGAGGGAGAGAGGGAGGAAGGACCAGGACAGTCTGCAAAGGCCAGTACCCTTCTTGCTACCACTGTCTCCACAGGCCTCAGCCACGTGAGGAGAGAGGATAGTAACTCCCTAGAAATTCCCATCAGGAACAAATCCATGGGGAGTACAGGCAGAGCTGCTGTCACCCAGGGTCGCATGTCTGGGTTGGACTCCATCAGTTACAACTGCAAGAGACACTGACATAGACACATCTGGCTAGATGCCAGTAAGATCTGCTACAATTTGGGTACATGTACACCTGGAGACCAGAGGTCAATACTGAGTGTCTTCCTGGGTTGTTTTCTACCTTATTTTTTTGAGTCAGGATCTTTCTGGTTAGACTGGCCAGACAGTGAGTTCTATGTCTGCTACCCTAGAACTGGGGTTACAGGCTTGAACCTGACTTTTTCCGGGGAAGCTGGGGATCCAAACTCAGATCTTTATTCTTACATGATAATCAGTTTATTGAATGGGTGAAATCCTCAGTGCATGAGTGCTCTCTCTCCCTCTCTCTCTCTCTCTCTCTCTCTTTCTCTCTCTCTCTCTCTGTGTGTGTGTGTGTCTCTCCATTACTTTACTTTACAGTCTTTCTCTATAGCCTAGCCTTGCCTGGAACTCTGTACATCCCAGGCCGCTGTCAAACTCAAAGCAATTCTGCCTCAGCCTCCTGAATGAGATCACAGGGGTGACTCTCCACGCCTGACTGTGAGTACTTTTATTAGCCATTTTTTGCTGTAGGGTCAAGGGAGAGACTAGATAATGTCAGTCAGGGAAAGTACAGAACCTCACTTAGCAAGTATCTGCTTACCATGAACAATGTGTCTGCCGTGGTGCCACCCAGGGAGGAACAGATAAAAATAGCTACACAGTCTCTGTCCCCAAGAGATTTATGCCAGATGTAAGTTACCACACCCTTGGCCCCAAGTGGTGGCTGTGGCCAAGAAGAAAGCACAGAGGAGAACAGGGAGAGGGGATCCTGATCCAGCTAAGATGGCCAGAGACGCTGCCTCAAGGAGGTGGCATCTATTCGGGGTGTCATTTGCTGCACATCAATTTGTTTATGTAAAAATCAGTCTCTGCAATGATAAATCCTTTCCAAATCTCTTTTGCTTGATGGTGCCATAATCCATCAGAGAAACTACTACGCATGGTAACTATGCCTTTATTAACTCTACTTCTGAAAGATGCAAGTGTCAGGATCACTCCTCCGTGCAGAAGCTACAGAGTGGAAAGTATCCCACAGCTATGCAAACACCCACCTTGCTGTGTGGCTCCATCGCCACTCGGGTGCCACTCGGGTGCCAGGTGGGTTACCAGCAATTCTCTGCGAGCCACATTCTTCCTAAGGAATTGATCTCAACAACAAACTTAAACTATTTAACAAACCATGTTGTAGACAGATGTGCTGTTGCCTGGGCTTTGCTATTCTTAGCACAAGCAGAAGGTATTTTGGAGAATTCTTAAAGGGGCTGGGATTTTGGAATGGCGAATGAGCATTGGCTCCAACTGTGAGCACGTGAGAGTGTTGCATGGCCAGGTGTGAGCCTGTGGAGAAAAAGAGTGCCTGTATTCACACCTACCAAGGAAGTTGGCCTGTCCTATGAAGCCACTCAGCGGTGACAGTCCTAACTGGTGCCTCCTTCCGATAGAAATCTGTTTGATCTACAGTGAAAATCCACTGGTTGGCAGAGCCACTTGGCAATGATCTCAGCACATCCCCTGGATATCTTCTGGAATCTTCTATACCAGCACCCTCTGAGTCACCTGTACTTGCACGTTACAGAGACAGCTTCTCCACATGACCCTAGTGAACTAAGCTCTATGCATCTTAAACATTCTTCTGGAACTGCCTCCTCTCTGCCTTCACAGAAGTGAAGGGAGTAGGGTCTGGCTCCAGCCGGGTGTTCGCTAAAGTCTGATGGTCTAGGCGGGTCATTAAAACTGTCTGCACAAGTACCCAGAGTTCTTTGTTTTCCAACACACGTGCTACCTGAATAGCAATCCCAACTCACTTCTGTAGGAACTCTCTGTCTGCACTCACAGGTTTTCCGTTTGGAGTAAGAAGCCTAGGGCTTGGGGACAAGGCAGGCGGGAGGCTTACTTAAAATGGGGCTGCCACAAAACTCCATCGGGGACAAGCATGGTATCTTAGAACAGAGCACAGCAAAGGGAGGCCCACTTGTGTGTAGATGTGTGAGGGGTTGATTCATCAGGAGCCTTGGCCATGGAGGACAAGAACTCCCACTATTTGAGGGCGGTGAGCTGAGAAGAGCTGTGATGTCATTAGGTCCCTGGCCAGTAGTGTGTGAGCTGAGGACAGGTGGGAAATATATACCCTGGAAAAGAGAAGGCCTGATACTTACCTCATAAAAAGGCAGAAAATATCTCACCTCAAAGAGTGGGAGAAGAGGAAGGAAGGAAGGAAGGAAGGAAGGAAGGAAGGAAGGGAGGAAGGAAGGGAGGAAGGAAGGGAGGGGAGACAGGAGAAAGAGGAGGGGAGAGCAGGAAAGATATCTTTTCTTCTCCCCTCAGACCTTCTGCCTGGGCTCTCAGTGTATTGTATAGTACCTGCCCACACTAGTGAGAGCAGATTTTCCTTCTCTTACCAAAACACATGACAAACTTCCAAAGATATCCTCCAAAAGGAAGACTCGCCCAAAGGAATGTAGTACTGGATACCTGGGTACCCCTTAGTCCGACCAAGTGGATATATGACATTAGCTATCACAGATGCCCACGCTCTTCTGAGTAAAGAAAATAACGTACTTGAGAATGGGTGGAGGAGTGTGTATATGTGTATATGTATGTTGTTCATGCCTCTGTGTGTGTGTGTATGCGTGTGTGTGCATGCGTGTGTGTGCATGCGTGTGTGTGCATGTGCATGTGTTTATGCGTGTGTGTATGTATGTGTGTGTATGCGTGTTTGTATGTATGTGTGTGTATGCATGTGTGCATGTGTGTATGCATGTGTGTGCAAGTGTGTGTATCCGTGTATGCATGTGCGTGTGTGTATGTGTGTGCATGTGTGTGTGTATGCACGTGTACATGCATGTGTGCATGTGTGTGTATCCATGTGTGTGTATGCGTGCGTGTGCATGCGCATGTGTGTATGTATGTGTGTATGTATGTATGTGTGTGTGTATGCGTGTGTGTATGCATGTGTGCATGCGTGTACGCATGTGTGTGCATGTGTGGGTATCCGTGTGTGTGTATGCATGTGTGCATGTGTGTATGCATGTGTGTGTGTGTGTGTGTGTGTGTGTGTGTGTGTGTGTGTGTATGCACTCCTGGGAGAGCAGATGGGAACATGACAATACAGTGCATTGAATGTAGGCTTGGGTGAGTGAGCTGCATTTTCCAACGTGAGGCTACTGTGTATTTGCAGGTATGGAGGAAAAGAGGGGAATCAAGGATTGAGTGGGACCATGGGCACATAACTGTTACCTAGTGGGATCCAACCAGCCAGACGAAGGTGCAAGTCGCAGGTCTCACATTCCCCTAAAGCCTCTAAAAGTTTGGAGGTGTTTTAGTTACTGTCCTATTGCTGTGAAGAGACACTAACACCAAAGAAACTCTTAGTTTAAAAAAAAAAAAAAAAAAGACATTTAATGAGGGCCTTGCTTACAATTTAGGAGAGCTAGTCCATCCATGACTGTCATGGCAGGAATCAGATATGGCGCTGGAACAGTAGCTGAGAGCTTTGCATTCTGATCTGTGGGCAGCAGGCAGAGAGTAGCAGCAGCTTTACACCCCGGGGCCTGTCATGGGCTTTTGAAACGGCAAAGGCCAACCCCAGTGACATACTTCCTCTAAGAAAGCCATACCCACTCCAACAAGGCCACACCTCCTAATCCTTCCTAAACAGTTCACCAACCAGTGATTGAGCATTCAAATATATGAGCTTATGGAAGTCACTTTCATTCAAACTACCATGGGGGTGGAGTGCACCAGGTGGAGCCACTGTGGAGACTAACATACCATCCTTTAAACAGGCAAGGCAGCTCACACCGTAGCCAAGGTAGAGGTCCCCTGAGCCAAGGCCTCAAGGATGGAGCTGTGGCCTGTTCAGAGAAACACCCCTCTTCCCATGTTTGCCTCTCTAGAGACAGTGGCTCGAAGAGGAAACAGATCATCTCTCTTCTGAAGGAGGAACTCTGGGATCAGAGTCAGGCTTCTCAGGCTGCAGACCAGCAGCTTCCACTCTCAAGAGCCCACAGTGAGCTTCATCGAGAAGATAGCCTGGGCAAAATCAGCTCAGATGATGACGTCTCCTCCTTTACTTCTCTGGAGTCAGCAAGGACCTATGTCTTCGGGCTTCTCAAGTGTTCATAAGGCAAAGGAAAATAAATCAAATACTCCTGGGAGAGAATTTGGTTTAGGCCAGGGCAGAGCTGGGACATGAGTAAAGACAACAGAAGAGTACAGAACTGAGAGGTGGGGGACACTGGGGACACTTAGGGACCACTCCGTTCTACTTTGACCTGCTTCCGATAGCCCAAGGCCTGTCCCTTCCATAGGACTGTGACACAGAGCAGGACACTTAGTCAACTGTGAAACGATCAATTTACCCTGTCTGTCTCAAAACCAGAGAAGACTATGGAACATAAAAATGACACATACGAATCTAGGGATATCACACAGTTGGTAGAATGCCTGTCTAGCACACAGTAGCCTGAATTTGCTCGCCAGAACCACACAAGCTGGGTGTGATGATACATAACATCATCTGAGCTGTGCTGTAATCTGAGCACCTGGGAGGTGGGGCAAAATGATCCAGAGTTTCAAGGTCAGGGCAGGAAGGATAGCTCAGTGGTTAGGGGTGGGTGCTGCTCCTACAGAGGACCCAAGTTCAGTCTTCAGTACTCATTCATATATGGCTCACAACTGCCTGTTGGATCCAAAGGGATCCGACTCTGGCCTCTGTAAGCATCTACGTTCACATGCACAAACACCACCCCCATATAAATAATTGAAAACATAAAAACAAAATCTTTTTTTAAGTTCAAGGTCATCCTTGGCTACATAGTGATCTTGAGGCTAGTCTGGGCTACCTGAGACCCTGACTCAAAAAATGACAGTGTGGTGGTTTGAATATGCTTGGTCCGTGGGAAGTGGCACTGTTAGGAGGTGTGGCCTTGTTGGAGGAAGTGTGTCATTGTGGGTGTGGGCTTTGAGGGCCTATGTTCAAGCTCCCCACCCCCCTTGTGTGGAAGAGCTCCTCCTGCTGCCTGCCTGCAGAAGACAGTCTCCTATTGCTGTCTTTGGAACAAGATGTAGAACTTTTGGCTCTTCCAGAACCATGTCTACCTGGGTGGTGCCATGCTTCCCACCATGATGATAATGGACTGAACCTCTGAAACTGTAAGCCAGCCCCAATTAATGCTGTCTTTTATAAATGTTGCTTCGGTCATGGTGTCTGTTCACAGCAATAAAACCCTGACTAAGACAGAGTGTGATGGGAAGAGGTATACAGACAGGATAGGCTGTCCGGCAGTGGCCAAGCTGAACAGGACATTCTGATCTTGGGGACAAAAGAGCCAGGATGATCTGAGCACTGTTTCTATTCCACTGAGAGCCATAAAATGGAAAACAGACAGAAATGGGCTGCTCTTGGTGGGGTGGGGAGCACCCAGGGAGAGTCTTCTCACATACTGTGTTAATTAGGGTGTCTATTGGTACAATAAAATACCATGACCAGAAAGGATTTGTTTCATCTTACAGAGCATAATCAGTCAACCAGGGAAGTCAGTCAGTCAGACAATAACTCAGGTAGGAACCTGAAGGCGAGAACTGATGCAGACAGAGGCCATTGAGAATCACTGCCTGGGGCTGGAGAGATGGCTCAGCCATTAAAGGCTAGGCTCATAACCAAAGATATAAGAGAATCACTGCCTGCTCCCCATGGCTTATTCAGCCTGTTTTCTTATTGCACCCAGGACCACCGGCCCAGGAGGGGCACTGCCCACAGTGAGCTGGATCCCCCTCCTATATCAATCACCAATCATTAAAAGAAAATAAGTCTCACAGGCTTGCCCATAGGTTAGTCTGGTAGGGGCATTTTCTCAGTTGAGGTTCCCCCTCCCAAGTGACTCTGGCTCGTGTTAAGATGACAAACACCTGTCAACACACATGCACAGCCCCTCAGTACTCTTACCTGCAGCTGCTTTGAGGCTTCATGCTCTCCATTCTAGGACTCTCTGAGGGCTCTCTCGAGCCCCCACGTACTGCCTTCTGGAATCCCCTGGGCTGCACAGTTCAGTCTTCTACCAGCCAGTTGCAAACCCAGCCAGAACTGAATGAGTCCTAAGTTTGCTTGGATGGCAACAGGAATCCCTATTCTAGTAAAACACACTGCAATGTAACATGCTTTACCATAGTGTCCCCTACACACACACACCTGCTTTTGGGATTCATTTCCTGACCGGGGAAGTCCCCATAGTACATGATACTCAGAACTGGTGTCATCCAATCTCCTCCAGCCTACAGCATGGACCTTAGTGTCACCACATGTCACAGAGTACACCAAGAGTGACAGCCCATGATTCAGGCCCCACAAGACACTGCCAACCTAACACATGGCTGCCACCTCTCAGAAGGGCTGTCCTCGGGAAAAGTAGGGGATTGTTCAGGGTGTCCCCAACAGGAGACCTGGGACTAGGAAGGACCCCTGGTAAGCAGATCTCTATACTTTAGAATCTCCGCAAGATGGTCATGGTCACTTGAAATCTATAGCACAGCTGACTAAGCAGAACTCAGACAAAGAGATCAGAGCAGGAGGCTCCATTTACATTGAACTTTAACACGTAGGACCCCCAGGGCCTGCTCCTCTGGCAAGTCCCCCACCTTACACTGTGTGCCAGTGGCCTGTCTCTTGACACACCTAGACCACACACGCACCAGTACTACACATGCGTACCTGACAGTGTTGACCTCCCAAATGCAGGACCAGGAAAGAGTGGGAAGGAGTGGTCTGCTATTCGTACACTGAGCGACAAACATGGGCCCTTCTTTGTGTGCCAGGTCTTGCTTTGTCACAGGGGCCCCGTCTAATGTGTGGGGATGCCTCTGAGCTGAGCTTACTAACGTCACTCCCAAGACCTTGCTGAGGAAGGCATGTGCCAAGAAATAATAGTGTCTCCATCAAGTTCCGAAGGCTGCAGGGGACCCCAAAACCTTCTGACTGTTCTGTCTGGTGCATTCAGCCTTGTGAGTCCCAACCCAGAGTCTCTCCTGTAGTAAACTGGCACATTCAGATCAATACATAATATCAGCTGAAAGATTTAATGGCAGTTTCTATAGCAGGGAGAAGGACAAGAAAGTACACACGGGTGGAGTGGAGGATGTGTCTTGACTTAAAGAGGAAAAGGTAAGAAAGAAGGAAGAAGAAAAGACCACCTGGAAGGAAGGAAATATGAACCGGCAGACCACAGACCAGCAGACCGGCAGTGCTGTCGCTCCCATGCCCCTTCCCTGAAAACATGCATATTAAAGCTCCCAGCAGGTGTATGGCCACTGCAGCTTTCTCAGCATGAGCCACCCACCTCTCTCTCTCTGCCTGTGCAGCCCACTCCTCCCGGGCACCAACCCACCCCACCCCACCCCCGCCCTCACAGAGCTTGCCCACATCTATCCCGCCCTGCCCACATGTTCCTGGGGGAGGAGACTCTTGAGGAAGTTCAAGGAGATGGGAGATATCAACACACCGAAGTGGAGCACCCACCCTGTGCCCATGGTTTGCTACGTACTGTGCTGAGAGGGCCACATGAGACTCCACCTCTTCCCTCATTCAGAGAGAAGATGAATGAAGATTCTTACCATACACTGCTGTCCCCACATCTGACAGAGCTACATGTGTGATGTCCTGCTGGTCCTTGCCAGAGCTCTGTCAGACTATACCCCTACTCATTCCACTGACAAAGACACAAAGGCCAGGTGATGCTAAGTGACTGTCAGAGACAGTCAGAATGAAGCCACTTTCCCCAGCACCTGTTCCTGCTCTCTGACCCAGATATGACCCATGGATCATATAGACACCAGCAGTCCCATGGATCACACAGACACCGGCAGACTGTCCATCCATCCTTCCCAGAAACTGTCCAGCCTACCACTCTACACCCCCTGCTCATCCCTGCTCCACCTCCCACCTGCCCACTCTGCTCACATTGCTTCATTTCACCTGTAAAGATCTTAAACCAGACCATCATGGCCATGGTTACAGGAGATTATCGTGACCACTGGACAGTTTGGTGACTGTGAAGCACAAATCAGAAAATGCCCTCCCCTGTATAAAATCCTCCAGTGGGTTTCCATTGGCCTTAAAGCGAAAGTGTTTCTCCAGCAGTGCTGAACTGACCCAGTGACACCCACCCTGGCTGGTCTCACTTCATTAATCAAGAACTCAAAGCTCCTACCTTTGTCCATCCCACACCTTTTCCCAGCCACAGAATACCCATGACTGCATTCATGCTGTCTTAATCAATATTCCATTGCCGTGAAGAGACACCATAAACACAGCAGCTCTTATAAGGGACACATTTAACTGGGGCTGGCTCACAGTTCAGAGGTTCCGTCCATTGTCATCCTGGCGGGAAGCATGGCAGCATCCAGGCAGACATGGTGCTGGAGAGGTAGCTGAGAGTTGTACATCCTGATCAACAGACATCAGGAAGAGAATGCCATACTGGGCCTGGCTTAAGCATCTGAGACCTCAAAGCCCACCCAATGGACATGCTTCCTCTAACAAGGCCACACCTCCTAATAATGCCACTCTCCACGAGCCTGTGGGGCCATTTTCATTCAAACCATCACAGATGCCCTTCCCTTCCACTAGCCAGCCCCTCATCTTGTTCACTTCCCTGGGAAAGATCACCACAACTGTCCCACCCAACGTTACATCTGTTTCTAGAGCAACCCCAGATGTTCATTCTTAAACTCCCCACCAAAAGTTAGAACTGTGTCCTTTTCTCTGTTGAACCTCTGGACCTCAAGTATGAGGCATTAACTCATACTTGGAACTGGCTGGGGTCTTGCTCTGTTCACTGCGGTGTTGCTGAGGCTGCACACAGTCCATGTCACACAATGTAAATGTGTGAATCGATGAATAGGAGCAGCCCCAAGTCCTCAGCCTGGGGTTTCCCTTGCTAACAGGACAAGGTGAGTGTCCTTTCTCAACCTTGGCTTCAGGGGGCCATTGTGATGGAATTTACATTAGATAAACTCTCAGATTCATACCATGGGCTTACTACTACTCATAAATAAAAAGGAACTATTGATCCATGCGAAAGCTTGGATGACCAAAGGGAATTTCACAAAGTGGAAAATGCCTGTGCCCAGGACTAAACTATTATGTGAGTCCATTGATTTAGCATTCTCAAACCAGTCAAATTACAGAGATGCAGAAAAGACCAGTGGTTGTGGGGATTAGACATGGCGGGTGGGCGTGGCTATGGAGAGGCAGCACAAGGGAGCCCCTTCATCATGGCGGGAGGGTCTGCGTACTGGCAGCGGTTATGGGAATCTATACATGGGATAAAATGTCACAGAACTGTACACAAAGATCCACCCAAAATGAAACCACATGGAGGCATGCGAAAACGTGTGAAATCCAAGACAGGATGCGCTCCAGTTAATTATAGTGTATTGTGACAGACAATGCCTTGGTTTGAGCGATGTCCACAGTCACAGAGATGTCACCCCCCTGGGGGAGGCTGAGCAAAGGATCCACACTGCTATTTTTGCACAACTTCTTATGAGTCTATAATCATTTCAAAAGGAAGGGGTCCACACACTGCTCAGGCTCAGAATCTGTCCCTACCTTCTCAACCTCCATCCTCGGAGCACTAGGTGATTTCCAAACCTCCATCTGTCACATCCCCTGAAGTCCCTGCTTCTCATTCAGGACACCTTGAGGTGGCCCAGGGCTGTGGACCAGTGTCCATACTCCCATAGGCAGAAGAGTCTGATCATAAGGCACCCCTCTGCACAGTTGGGACAGGCACACACGCATTAGGCACCCACACCCACGCCTTCATTTGGCAATGAATTCCAAGCGAGGATCTCGTCTGTTTCCAATGTGATATGAGGGAGATTTTGAGAAAACCTCTCTGGTCAGTTATTTATACACAGTTCTGGACCTCCAACTTTGGGTTTCAGAGTCAGTGGGGGAAATGGCCAGATGGGAATCCTACCTTGACTGTGGAGCCTTCCTAACGATCCGGGGGGGGGGGGGGGGGGTGGCGGGGGAGCCTGCGTGGGGGGGGGGGGGGGGGGGGTATGGCATTAATGGAACTAGTTTGCCTTCCATGGCTGGGACTTCCATCAGCAGCCCATGCCACTGACAGAAACGGTCCTGGTTTTAGTTATGAGAAGCAGCATTGCCAGCAATCACCGTATTTCGGCAGACGATGGATGCTCAGGGAAGCCTGCTCGGCTTTGTGGCTCAGGGATGAGATGGCAAAGTCTGGTTTGGGTTGGGTCCAGATTCTGATGGAGGAATCAAAAGAAGAAAATAACTCCCAGCTTGCAGCCACGATGCAGCAAGCTGCAACCTTGTCTACACTCAAGCACAGCCACGTGGGCACAGTGGTGTCTTAACCCTTAGTAGGACCTTAAGCCTTACTTACCTACTCAAGCAAATGCTGACAGAGGTGACTTGTGTTGAGTTCGGAACTTTTGCTTCACTGGGACTGAATATCTGGGATAAACAACTTAGGGGAAGGTAGGGAAGAATTTGTTTCAGCTTATGAATTTGGGGAGTTTAGTTACTTGGCACTCAGCACTTAGGTAAAATGCCACAGGTAAAGGAGCATGTCTCATCTTGTGGCAGGTCAGAAACAGAGAGGGTCAGGAGGTGCTAGAGAAAATACAACCCCACCCCCAGACACCTATCTACCCACCTAGGCCTAGAAGTCTTAAGATACCACCACAAACTGAAGACCAAGCCTTCAACATATGAGCCAGTTGGAAGGGACAATTCATACCCAGGCTGTCACAACAGTGGTGCCAGTAGCTTGGTCTGGTATAGAACACACACTGGGTGGGGAGTCAGTGGGGTCCCCTGGCTCTGTCATGGCTCACGACAAAACTAAGACCTTCCCTCCCCCACCTTCAGGTCTCAGAGTCCTCATCTTTGAGTGCCCTGACCTCTGAGTGTCTCAGCTGGCCGCACCATGTTCCTACCCCAGAGTCTCAGCCAGAGCACTGCACACTACACTGGAGGAATTTTCCATCTTTAGCTGTTGTCCTTTGTACCACAGGGCATCAAGCATCAGACCTGGCTTCTCATTAGACACCTGGAGCATTGTTCCTCTGGCCACAGTATATTAAGCAAAACTATCCCTAGACATGTTTTCCAGATCCGGGACTCAGTCGCACGCTGACCAAGGAAGAGCAAGAGGCCAGCCCCAACCTGAGGTAGGAGGCACCCATACCTCACCCATCAGACCGCCTTCTGTGTGGCCACCCACAGTAAGGTCCTTTCCTGTAGGGCAGCTGTTCATCCAGAGGACAGCTTACTTCACTGTTTGGAATTATCTGAAAGCCCCCTTCCCTTCTCCAATTGCATCAAAGGTTGAAGGGAGGAGGAGAGGGCAGGGGTGGGGGCAGAAGGAAGGCAGAATGAGGGTGACCCAGTTCTGAGCAAGCATAGCCTTCCACACCTGCCCAGAGGCCCAAGCTGACAAGTGCAAAGGGCAGAGTCCTGGAGGGGGAGATAAAGATCTGCAGCCTCCCTGCTGAGTGTACCTGGCTCTAAGCTCAGTTTCTTCACATTGTCTGGCCCTTCACTTGGTAACTTGGGCCTCTGATGGTGGACATTGAAAACGCTTTGTATGTGGTTTGATTCCACAGAGCTCCTCCACCCCAATTCCTGAAATCCCCTGACCTACCCAGGATGATAATCTAGATCCCTGAACACACACACACACACACACACACACACACACACACACACACACACA
>JADRCH010000100.1:4199721-4289124 GCA_019843965.1 Rhynchomys soricoides | reverse complement strand
CCTCCACCACCATCACCACCACCACCTCCACCACCATCACCACCACCACCTCCACCACCACCACCTCCATCACCACCTCCACCACCACCACCTCCACCACCTCCACCACCACACATAAACAAAAACCAAGTAAGTGCTGAACTGTCTGTCCAGTCTACACACTAATTCTCTAGGCAGCGTAGTCCCTCCACTTTCTATGGGACCTCTCCTTAACCTGATAGTATTTATTGTCAACTTGGCAGGCCCTAGAATCACCTAGGAGACATACCTGTAAGGAATTATCTGGGCTGGGTTAGCCTCTGGGCCAAGCCTTTAGAGGATGTCTTGATTACACAGAGAAAGCGAACCTAACCTTGCCCTCCAGGGGATTCTGGATGATGCTGGACATAAAGAAAGTGAGCAGAGTGTTAGCACGCATCCCTCGCTCTCTGCCTTCTGTATGAGTGTGATGTGACCCAGCTGGGGAAGAAACCAAGACAACTGAGAGTGCTTTTACCCACTTGCCACCATTTCAGGCTTCGCAGCTATGGGCATGCCATTGCCCCTGCCTCTATAGTTCACTGGAGTGGAATATTGCACATCCCAAAAAGAATCAGTAACCCTATATCACCCTAGCTGGATCCACAGACACCATGGAGAGTGAAAGACACATACCAGGCAGGTAGGCATCCTCAGGTGATTCCATTATTGTGATGTTCAAGAGCAGACAAAATTCCTGAGGTGGGAGAATGGAACAGAGGGCTGCCCTTGGGAAGGATGGGGCTGATCTGGTATTGGATGGGTCTCATTCCCTATTGTACTGCCTACCCCTGTACCAGTCTCTTCTCACGCTGCCCATGCCCTTGTCAGGGCGTTGTCTCCATGATCCCTTTACCCCACACCCTTCCCACTCTGGCAACCTGGTTAATGAGTACCTTGCCCCTCTTCCAGGAAAGTGTCTTTGTGCCACTGAAGAGGCCAGTGCTCCCTATCCATGATAGTTTGTATATGCTTGGCCCAGGGAGTGGCACTATTAGAAGGTGTGGCCCTGTTGGAGTAGGTGTAGCCCTGATGGAGTAGTCTGTCACTGCAGGTGTGGGCTTTAAGACCCTCATCCTAGCTGCCTAGAAGTCAGTATTCTGCTAGCAGCCTTCAGATGAAGATGACGAACTCTCAGCTCCTCCTGTACCATGCGTGTCTGGACGCTGCCATTCTCCCACCTTAATGATCATAGACTGAACCTCTGAGCCTGTAAGCCAGCCCCAATTAAGTGTCCTTTATAAGACTTGCCTTGGCCATGGTGTCTGTTCACAGCAGTAAAACCCTAACTAAGACACCATCCTAACTCCACATCTGTATTTGTTAGTCTTGGCACTGGCTACAACAGGGACCACAGATCTGGGCCTGGGTCTGTGAGGAATGTTCTCAGTCCTGTCATATGGCAGAAAGGTAGAGGTCAGGTGTCTTCTCATGACATGTCCCTTATGTCCAGCACACCTACTGTGCCCTCTTGTGAACAAGAATGAGAGTGGCACACGCTCCCTCCCTGTCCTGCTCAAGGGAAGGCCTCACCTCCTCTACAATCGAGGCTCCCACTCTCAGCATGCCTAGTACCCTGTGTAGCTGTCCCCATGTCTGCAGGTACCATCAGGAGGCTTCCAGCTGGGAAGACCTGAGGACACAGGTTGTAGGAGACAACCTTCTTACGAGTACAATTCATGTCTCCGGAGATCCATGCTCATGACCACACCTAAGAGACACCAGGTTCCAGTCCTTTTCCTGTCCACCTAATCCAGGATTCCCTGACCTGAGGACTTGGAAGCCTTGAGATCTTCAAGGCCATCCCAAAGTGGCTCTCGGGTCCTGCATCAGTGAACATGAGCTGGAATCTCCAGAGACTGTGTCCATGGGGGCTGGCCGGGCTGGCAGCGGGGCCCAGGGGCCTGGACTGGAAAAGCCCTGGGTGAGAATGTTAAATGAGAAGATACAGTAAAGGCCTGGAAATGGGCAGGGACACCCCTGAGGACACCATGACAAAGGGACCTACAGTGAGCAGCTTCAAAGAGCAGAACCAGATGCTCAACACTGTAGCCCTAAAATCAAAGGTGTGGTCAGAACTGTACTGAGGGGTGCTCAAAGAGCCTGCATTTGCCTCTTCCTACTTCCGGTGACTCCCAGTAAACAACAGTGTTTGTTGCCTAGCGTCAGGCTGAGCCCAAGCTGTCTCCATGAAGAATGCAGCCTTCCCTAGCTCTGCTTTTTCATAGGCTTCGACTTAGGACACCAACCACTGGGTTTAGTGGTTACCTTGACCACATGACCTCATCTTAGTGCCGTTCTGTCCACAGTGGTCCAGCTTCAAAGAAGATAAGTGCCTTCAGCTCAGATGCCAAGGACATCTTTTAGGGGTACACAACCCAACCCAAGTTAGGAAAAGCCAGGAATGTCCAGTAGGGTCCCCAAGTCAGCACGTTGGTGTCCCATACCTGGCGTTCACATTCAGTTTGTGAACTCTTTCTGTGGGGAAGATATCTGCCCTCCCTGTGGCCTCCCAGAACTGTCTCATAGTGGTCCCCTGACTAGAAACCACCGCGCATGGGCGGTAAACTGTTTACAAGGTCTTAAATAAACGCAACCAACCTTCTGAAGTCCGTGACTCATCACTTACCCAGAAAACCCCATGGCCCCAGATCCAAGATACAAAGCAGCAGGCAGAGCCAGCCACCCAGAAGGACAGCCACGAGGGTCTCTGTGGGAGCTGCCTAGCCAAGGACCCTCCCATGGTGACCCTGTCAGAATTGGACTTTGCCTTCAAGACCCATATCTGGTTGTGGGCAGTACACAGTGCCTTCCGTAAGCCCAGGGGCGCTGGGCTGGGCTCAGTACTTGTTTTGTGGTGATGTTGTAAGGTTTCTGTCCCCAGCTAGCCCCTGCTCCTAGGCTGAGGGCCACTGATACAGTCTTTGCTGCTATTTCCCTCACATCTGCCTGTGGAGGGCAGGGATATGGTCCTCATACCACGGTTCACCAGTAGTGGACTGGAGGCCTGTCAAGGGGACCAAGGACTTCTAAAGAGCAGTGGAAAAGCACAAACAGGCTAGACAGCTGAGAGTCGCTGTTACCAATCTTCACAGCCACTTGGATTCTTCACTGGATTACAGCCACTTGGTGAATTTCTGATATTGTGTTTCCAGAAGTTTCTGCCACAGGTGGTGAAAGCAATGGCCGTATCAGCTCAACGTGTAACCTGGGGCAAGTCCTTTCTGTTCACTCTGTTTCTTCGCTTATAAAGCAAGGTGCCACTGTGGTCCCTTCTTCCTCCAGGGTCTGAAAGGGTAAAAGGTCAGAAGGACATAAGGAAGACATCAAGGTGGCTGTTTACCTGGTGGTCCCTGTAAGTTCTCCAGGCCTCCTTGAGAGCTGGAACCCAGCCTGTACTCCTCGCTGTGAGGTCTCCGGGAGTCCCTGAGCTCCTAAGCCTGTCTGTAAACAGCAGCTACTGCAGGGGGATGAGAGGATCAGCAGATGACCATGCATGACAGACGGTCCCCACACAGTTATTTTCATTGTCTGCATCACTGTTTTCCCTGGAACCCTGTGTCCTTGTTTAAATCTCCCAGGAGCAGACTCAGACTTCAGTACGGACAGGCAGAATCTAAATTACCAACAGGGGTCTGGGGAGGTGAGACTAGAAGCTGGGAAGGCCACCACAGCGCCAGACACCGTTCTCAATACTGTGGAAAGCATGTGCTTAGTCCTGCCAGGACAGTCTGCAGACAGCTCCACCCCTGGACTAGGGAGTTTAGCTACTGATATCCTCTCTCCATGGCCTCCTGGAGGGTGGACCTCCATGGCCCTCCTGGCGGGTGTAGGGAGCAGACTTGCTATGTGCAGCCAAAGGGAGGCCCAGGGCAGAAACTATGACCATGGCTGCTGCATCCTGGCAGCTGACAGGGAACTGGGACTCAGTCAGGGTAAAGGGACCTCAGGAAGCACCAGGGGCCTGCCCACTCAGTCTCATCGGTATAAATAAAATTTGGGGCTGAGGGTAGGGATCAAGTGCTTGACCTGCAAGTCAAAAGACTGGAGTTCAGCTCTGTAGAACCCATGTAAACGTTAGGTAGGTGTGGCAGTCAGCCAGAAAATCCAGCCTCAGAACTCAGGGACAGGATCCCTGGAACAAGCTTGCTATGGAGCTCTAGATTTGACTGAGAAACTCTGCCTCAAAGATAAGGCAGAAGAGTCACAGAGGAAGATTCCTGACATCAACTTCAGGTCTCCTAACATGTGCTCATACATGTGGATAGATACCTCACATACCCACTCACTGCAAACACACACCACACACACACACACACACATGCACACACAAACACACACACACACATGCACACACAAACACACACACACAAACACATGCACACACAAACACGCACGCACACACAAACACTCACAAATGCATACACATGCATGATACAGCAACAACGGGCACCTTTGGCAGGCCTGTGCCAAGATGTGCTGCTAAGAAATCACACAACTCAACATGTTGGGTTCAAGGTAGAAGCTGAGAAAACTCACTTTAGATACAGAAGCTTAAAAATGGAAGCTTTAAAATACTTCTTGGAAACCACAAAAAGAAAAGAAAAGAAAAGAAAAAGGAAGGAAGGAAGGAAGGATGGATGGAAGGAAGGAAGCTTTATTTTCTGAGTGCTCAGGGAGGTGGCCAGCTCCTGATCTGAACTTTGTCCCTGGAGAAGATTGTACATTTTTAAAGCATGGGTACACAAGGGGAGAGGAGTGCTGGGGTGAGCTGCAGTGTTATCCAATCGTGTTTTGACACTGTGGGTTAAGCAAAGCAGTACCTGTTGGAGACTGGGCCATAGCCAGGGCACCTGGCTTCAAGGTCCTTAATTCATTCTCCTAGACGTTAGGTCTGGAGCTCAGGCAATAAGGGGGCAAAGGAGCAGGTCAGCTACACATAGTTAATTAGGGTATAACAAACAATTGTTATGTGTTTTTACAACAATTTCTATATTCCTTACTGGTTTACAGACAAGACAGTTAAGAGAGGTGGGGTAGGGGTTTGTTCCTAGGCTTGGGACGGTGAATTTGTTTGACCCTGCCAGCAAGATGGAGTTGTCCTTGAGATAGCTGGACTCAGACAACTGTCTCCTTACAAGTTGTCTCTGAGATGTTTACCACAGAAGCTGTTCAGCTCTAGGGAAGTCCCCAGCTCCGCTAGGGCCTGGGACCTTGAATTTGGTTTTTCCCTTTGATTAAATGGAGTCTGAAAATGAAATGGTAGCACTCAGAATACATCTCTCTTTGCTTGTTGCCAAAAAAACAGATCTAGGGTAGGAGGTTTATTGGGGAGGGAAGAGCAAAAGGCTGTCTCAGAGTGGGATCATGAGGGAGAGATAGATAGACAGGCAGACAGACAGGGAGATGGAGAGAGGGAAAGGGAGGGGGAACAGGAGAGAGAGCTGGGGTGGCCAAGGCACCACACCTGTCCCACCTGTAGCACCTGGTGGCAGCAGGTGATGGCACAAGGCTGTCACTAGGTCCCTGAGGGCAGTCTGGTGGAAATGCCTGATTGCTAACACCTGAGATGGTCATGATACCACATGTAAACTCAGCACACTGTGTTCTATATGACCTTCATGCACGAATCTTGTGCAAAGCCAATGTACTGTTAGCATTGCATGGGTGGGGAAACTGAGGCCCAGTGCATTGTGTGGCTCGTTCTGGAAAAGAAGGAGGTGACACACAGCTGATGGAGAAACTTCCATAGGAAAGACCACAGAGGCCACCGAGAGGGTCCCCTAAGTGTATTGCTAAGGGAGGCAGCTGGGAGGATCGGAGTTATCCTGGAAGGGAGGGTGGATGGCCAAGACTTGCATGTTAGAGAGGACATCATGGTGGCTGTGTAGTATAGGGCTCACACAAGGCTGAAATGGAGCAACAGAACTGAGGGGCATCTGCTTCAGGTCCCCAGGGGAGAGCAGGGTGGACTGGGAGGAGGACATAGACTTGGTCCAGCCTAGAATCCGACCTGGCCTAGAGTTCGGATGGGGACAGAACTAGCAAGAACATAGATTTTGTGGCGAGGCAGGGATAGGACAAGGGAGTTGACTTTGAGGCCTCTGGGTACTTCACGGGATGCAATGGCCTTCACAGTGCAGGGCTGTGACAGTGACTTGATTTCATTTCCAAGGAAAGATGCCTAGGGTTAGGCAGCTTCATGGCTCTGGTCCTGAGAAGGCTTCCTTTGTGCCGGAGACTTGAGGAGCTTTGTCACTGAAGCTGCAGGAATAAAGGCCACCAGGACAAGAAGAGGAGCAGAGCAGGACGAGCACCGTCAGGGACAGACACAGCTAGAACGGAATCACCTGTGTGGGAGATGGAGCTGTGGTCCCCAAGGCTGAGAGAATCCCTCAGAGGGCACAGGCTAGAGAGGGTAGAACACTTGATCCCAGGGCCTGTCCTGGACCCGGCTCTCATTGGCTATTTTGAAAAACACATTTCTTAAGAGAAGGGGAATGGGTCAGTCAGTAAAGCACAAGCGTAATGACCTGAGTTCAACCCCCAGACTGTGGATGAAAAGCCAGGAGCAGTGGTGCGCACTTAGAATCCCAGAGATGGCAGGATTCGCAGCAGAGACAGACAGATCTTCACATACGCACACATACAGAGAGACAGAGAGAGGACATTCTTGGTCACAGACATATACGGGTAAGTTGCATGTTATCAGTAAGTTTGTAGCTTATAGAACCTTCTCCTAAGGAGCAACCACATGACCCTTGCACAGGTCAACCAGGCAGATGCAGGGGTTTGGACCCCTGGCTTCTGAAGCTGTAGCAGCTGAGTGAAGAACTGAGTTCATAGATACTGCCCAAGGTGAGATGACAGCAATAATTTGAGTCCCTCCTGGTTCCCCACAGCTCTGCCTGGCTCTGGAGGCCAAACGGGGTACTAATTGGTACCCTGGGCTTAAGCACTTTCCCAGAGTCCTGCTCTGCACCCCTCCCACGGCCTCTCACCCGAAACACCAGGCTAGCAGGTTGGGCCAAGAGCACTTTTGTGCACAAAAGCTGATTGGTTTCTGACAAACCCAGCTTGTAGCACCTACTCATCCCAGGGGCTGGAAATCGGATACACGGTGATTTGCTGCAGACCCACTGCCGGGGCAGGGTAAGGGACTGTGGAAGAAATTCCTCCTGGGGAAGGCCTGTAGATGTGATTAGCAGGTAAGGATTCCAGGGGCCAGGAAGTCAGGTGCTGTCAGCACCAGAAGGCCGAGCTGGTGACCCACTGGCAGCAGGGAGACCAGGCAGGGCCCCCAGCAGGAGGTGGGATGGGCTTCCTGTCTAGGACCGGCCCTAGGAGAGGCCTCTTGAGACTTGTGACTGGAAAACCCTTTTCTCTCTGCCTGCCTGTCCCCATGCGGTCATTTCCCGTCTTCTCTGCATCTTCCTGGTCCATTTTAGACTCTAGAGGATGAAAGTGCAGACATTTTATAGCCTTGTCTACTAAATGAAAAATCTGAAATTGAGTGGCTAGGATGGGCTTTACCTAAGCCCACAGTGGGTCCGCATAACCACCACCAATTTTCATTTCCAGGCCTCCCTCATCACTACCGCCACCACCACCTTCACCATTACCACAGTCACACTACTGATGTAATCACCTTCACCTTCATCATTGCCACCACCACCACCACCACCACCATCACCATCATCATCATCATCATCATCATCATCATCATCATCGTATCTCTTTACTGTTATCCAAAAGTATTCCAAAAAGAGTCAGGTCATCTTGTTCTCAGGCACCACAAGCTCTCAGGTCTCCAGACTCAGGGAGTCTTCCTTCTATGCCCTGCTCTCCCCTGTGTGTCTCCCAACCTCACGCTAACTCTTCTCCGTCTCCCACTCTCTCACACCTTTTACCCCTCACACACACAGTGTCCCCAAGTCCCCTGTGTTGACTCCATCTTGCATAAAGCATGGTTTGAATCGAAAGGTCCTCAGAAGAAATGTCAAAACCTGAGACACCCTTGGTGGCTTCTGAGAAAGATGAGACATTCTTTACGGCCTCCTACGAATGTGCTGGCCTTGAGCTCTGGGCTGTGACCCCACATCCCATAGGGAAGAGGACTCCAGCTGCCAGGCCCTGAACAGTTAGTCCTTCTGATTGTCTCTCCCTAGTGTCTTGCCAGGGAGGTCAGGCGGGCTCCTACTTGGTATGCGACAATTCCCAGTACCCTCAGGGACAGACATCGCACAAGGGCACATGAAAGCCCATGTTCTCTTTTGGCTCTTCCCACCTAGATCTGCCTCTATGTACCTCGCCCACCCCCCCACACCCCCACTTGTGCAGCTGGACGCTTGGAAATACGGGATCCAACTTCAGGGGTGGGTAGGAATAGATGAGGAAACTCCGTTTCTGCATATCCTCAGGAGAAGTTTAAAAGCCCGCCCCCCCCCATCCTCTGCAAGTTTCCTCCCTGGATCAAGAGAGGAGGGACAGAGATGACTTCAAGCCACCCACGGGCCCCAGGGAGTCTAGAGTGAGTGTCTCAGCCAAAGGCTGAATTATGCCCGGCAGAGCGAATCTGACAGCCTGGCCTGACCGCCTTCCCCACAGCTGCCTAATGAGACCCTCTGAGTGACTGGGGCTATGAAGAGAGTAGCCAAGGTGACGGTGACATCCAGGGGACCAATTTGGTCACAGAACGACTGACCCAGCCATCGTGCTTCACGAAGCAATCATTCCCCAGCCTGCCCCGAGGCTCGGGGCAGCTTTGGGGCGCACAGTTCCCCTGGGCAGGCCCTTTAGAAAGAACGTCACAGTCTGTAACAGACCTGTTCGTTTCACATCTGCCCTGCACAAGACCCTGGGCAACGCTGTGGCTGGGGTCACCTCTGTGGTGAGGAGTGTGAAACTCAGATGCAGTTCCAAAGTCACCAGATTCATATGTGATCCCCACACCAGCCTGTTCCCTTGCCAAAACTTGTGTTTCGTCTTTATGCTGTGTGCATCTCACTCCATGTCCTCCATCCATTCCTCAGGGGCACAGGGGTCAGAGGTCAAAGTCAGTGAGCAGAACCCAGCCCTGAGTGGGGAAGACAGGGAGAGGGGACAGGGGGAAGGGGGGGCTTAAGGAGAAAAGATAGCTGAGGTCCCAAGTGCGGAGTGGGCGGGGCTTACAGTGTAGAGTGAGTGGGCGGGGCTTACATTGTAGAGTGAGTGGGCGGGGCTTATATTGTAGAGTGAGTGGGCGGGGCTTACATTGTAGAGTGAGTGGGCGGGGCTTACATTGTAGAGTGTAAGAGGACAGCTTTGAATGGCACAGAAACTGCAGATACCCACACTAGGTCTGGCAGCCCCCCTCCGAAAGGCTGACAATGTGTGGCAAGGACCAGGCAGATAGAAGGGGGCTATTCCCAGAGCAGAGGGCAACCGTGAGGGTTTGCTCCAGTTTGGGTCTGAAGGCATCTGCCAACCTGCTTGAAACTTGCTGAGCAGAGCCAGCAAGTAAGGCTGACCAGACCCCGCGTTGCCGAGTGGACCCACCATCCCAAGGTTGCAGGCCTTGGCAGCATTCCTGCCCCCTCCCCCAATTGGCATCAGTGCTTACTGGACTTCCCGAGGCTGGGCTCCATGCAGGACCACCTACCCCGGCCACAGCCCAGTATCATGGTCAAGCTTCCTTTTAGGGTGACCCCAATTCTACCTCTCCACTTTCCCTTCTACCTTCTGCTAGTACTCATCACTCCTCCCTCCCAAATTCTTGAGGATGATGGGACCTTCGTTGGGGGGTCGGGGGGTATAAACTGTGTTCTGGCTGGTTCTTGTTGACACCTAAGTACTTCTTTACCTCTTTGGGGTAGCGATGAACATGTAGGCTCTGGAATCACACTGCCTGAAAGAAAATCAAGGAAAGGACACTTCCTGGAAGAGGTAACCAAACTGGGTCTTGAAGGATGAGTAGGAGTTTGTGAGATGCAGGAATTAGGAGGAAGGGATTAAGGATGAGAAAGTGAACGCCTTGGGGGGGGAGAAGCCTCCTGTGTCTGGGTGATGGGGTGGAAAGCGGTGCGGTGGAGGTGTGGGGGGAGAAGGGAGAATGAGCGGCCAATGTGTCCAGAGTCCCCAGGTTCGAGGTCAAGGAGGGTACAATTCCTCTTATGCTTTAAGGGAGGTTCCCAGCAGATGCCAGATGCCCACCACCTAGATGACACCATGCTTGAAGCCTGCATGGTCCTCCAAAGACAAGGGCCTAGGTTAGAGTACTCTGCGGTGCCCCTGAGAGGGAGGTGCTCCCTGACTGGCCCGGCTTAGCCCTCCTCCGTCCCAGGGCTCCAGCCTTCGGTCCTATCAGCCGTCATCTCTTTCTGTTTCCTTCGCTCACTGATCGTTATCCTCAGACCCTTCAGACAGGCCGTCCATTTAATTTCGAGAAAACCAAACAGCACACCGGTTCTCTCAGGATGCACGGTGAGCGTGATATGGTCTGTGGAATGTTTCTCAGAGCAGTGAAAAATTTAATTTTTCCCCCCAGCATCAAGATGTGTCAAACATAATTTATGCCTGGACATAATTCATCCCCAAAGATAAATATTGAAACCCAAGAGAGGAGAAGCAGCTGCAGAATTTGCTGGGGCAAGGGAGCTGCAGAGCAGGTCCCCCTCCTGTCCTGCCACTGACAGGGTGGGGGGGAGCATGGGGAAAACCAAAGTAAAAATAGTGGTCTGGCCTTAGTCTCCTGCAAATGCCGAGGGCCTTTCTTTTTCTTTCTTTTCCCCTCTTTTTACAAGCCTCTTTTGTGTCTGTCGGACTGTTGCTCTGTCTTGCATAAAATCCCTCGCCATAGAAGTCTTCAATTAAAGTCACCTGCTGGTCTTTGTCAGTTGAACTTGATGCTGTCAAATCACGCAGAGTTCCTTAAGCCAATACAAGTCATTACAGAGGGAGTGAATAAGAGCCCTGGCAGGCAGGAGCTCTCTGTGATCAATTGATATCTTCCTTTGCTTGGGAGGGGGTGGGGGTCTCCGAGTCCTGCTCCCCGCCGCCTCATCCCCTCCACAGGGGCCTGCACCCCTGGATCCAATTAGACCACAGCTCGGCGGGTCTGAGGGTGCGCTGAAAGGCCATCGGTAGGCGAGCCCATTAATAACTCGCTGGTGCCCTGCGTATTGTAATTGTCAGTCTGCAATTTACAGTAATCCTCCCATGCAAAATCCCAAGTCGCTGCAGCTGATTGGAAATTCATACGCCTGTTTGAAAGAGAAAAACACAGGCCGCATGGGTTAAAAGGCCACAGCACGCAAGCGTGCGTGTTGAGTGACAGACATTTTAGTACTAGCCTGGGACCATATTTTAAAAGGTCACTGAAAACTCTTGGCTTGGGCTCTCTGACAAACAATGAACGTCCTGGGTATTTATTTGCCATCTCTTTGTTTTTACAGCATGCAGAATAAATGACTTAAATGACGTTGTGCGGGCCTGCATATTGTCATCACGGGTTACAAGTCACTATTAAACTCCGTCAAATCAAACCAAACCCGGTCAAGGCAACGAGACTAAGAGTTATTTGCATTCCTTCTGTCATAAAAAATCATATCCCCTTACTCAAGACTTTCAATTCGTTATTAAACGCAGCCACAAGAGTATTTCAGGTCTGGCAATATAAGCCCAGGGAAACCTTCTCGGTATAACTCAGTGTAACAGCTCAGACCCGATCCCACTAAAAAGTCCCAGTTGAACGTATCTGGGCGTTCAATCAAGACATACATATTACTTTTAAATAAGATTAGCCTCTATATTTTGCTGCTTAAGTTAAAACTTCTCATGTCTTTTTTCTGCTTTTATATAAACTCCAACATAATTCTGTTTTAGCAAAATACTTCAAACAAATTAAAAACCTCAAGTTGAATGTGTCCTTAACAAAAACACTCTTAATGGCATTGCAACGTGTTTGCTGACGTTAAAAACACTTTCCCATAAGATGGATTTTCTGACCCCCTCCCCCCACTCCTCGGCTTCGTAATTACAGCAGTACAGCACCCCCTTTGGCTGCTAAGGCTAGGCTTTGACCAGTCACCCTCCACTCAGCCACAGTGTCCATTAAAAAAAAAAGTCCTGTCCTATCTGCCCGCATGTGGGCTCTGTGTCAATTGTGAACGGAAAGTGATCGGAAGGGGATTTGGGAGAATATAAGAGATTTGGAGTAGATGTGGGGAGCACTGTCCCCACAAAGGACACAGTATGGGACATGCGTGTCTTACTTTAGTTTCTGTTGATGTGCTAAAATACCATGACAAAAGCAACTTAGGGGGGGAAAGGTTTCTTTTAGTTTACAGTTCCCGGCTGCTGTCCATCACTGAGGGGAAGTCCCACTGGTGGGAACTTGAAGCAGCCAGTCTGCTGCATCTGTAGGCAAGAAGCAGAGAACAATGACTTAATTAATGCACGCACGCACGCATGCCAGGGTTCAGCTGACAGTCTCCAGTCTTATAGGTTGGAATTCCACACCTAGGGAATGGTGCCACCCAGAGTGGAAGCATGGAGCGTGAGAGTTCTCTGCCCACTCCTAATCCAAAAGTGATGGTGGTGTCTGCTAGAAGGTGTGAAGATCACACCAGACAGACAGCCGCTGTGAACTGTGAGCCCCCAGTGATCTCAGTCTGTCCAGTGGGCACTTGGATCCGAAGAAAGCAAGCTGGGCACTGGCTGTGGTACCTGTGCTGGTCACTGTTTTCAGTCATCTTGAGGTGACACAGAACGTCCACATTGTACTCTCTCATCCTGGGATCTCCTGCCTGCCCAGGGTGTGCATTCTAACCCTAAAATTTCTCTGGGACTGGTGATGACTGTCTCCTGAAACAGTTAGCAATCAGTGTCCCTTCAGAAGTGAAACTCAGATCAGCTTCACCCCATGGTAGAGCAGACAGATGGCCAACTTTACCTGATACCCTGCTGTGACTGGGTGTGGGGCCTGTGAATGTGGGTAGGGCCTATGAATGTAGATGGGGCCTATAAGTGAGTGGGTGTGGGGCCTGTGAGTGTGGGTTGGGCCAGGGAAGGTAATGGCCGCCAATGCTACAGCAGAACTACCCTCTAGGGCAAAGATGCAAGGGTTTGTATCAGTAATGAGGGTTCCCCCTCAATGAACTGAGTGCATGGAGATAGTGACGTCCTATGTAGGCTGATGGGGCAGACCCTTTAGAAGCCAATCCAGACCTTCCGGAGAGGATCGCTGTGGAGTTTGGGGGCGGTGGTCTTGGGGCCAGCAGTCTTGTGGGCAGCAAGCAGCCAGGTACCTGGATCTACAAGAGGGTGAAAGCTGCCAGCAGCTACAGGGCATGAGAGAAACCAGAGGCTGGGTGAGCCCTTCACTACAGGGAAACCTTGCCTACAGCTTTGGAGACTCTAGAAAGACCCTACCTAGGCTGTCCTAGGACGCCAGAACAGGGAGAATGTAAACCAATATACAGGTTTACAGCCACTAAGCATGGGGGCTTATTATGTGGCAAAAGAAAACGAATACTCACGGGTGGAATGGAGTCCCAGCTTCCTGACCAGCGAGCACACTAAAGCTGTTTCTCGGATCTACTTCCCCATATAGCAATCTAAACATCACATTGCTTTAAGGCCTCTTGTTCTTAGGGACGTTTATATAAATAATCTACTTCTTTCTTAATTTGGCTGTCACTGTGTTCTCTAAAACAAATATCTTTTCATTTTAAAAGCCCCAAACAGGCAGCAAGCTTGACATCAGTATAAAATTCTCTTGTTAAGCCCACAAAAATTAACACCTTATGAGAAAAGCTGTACGTAAAAAAAAAAAAAACAAAACACCTGACCAAATATTTCATAAAAGCAACACACAGCAAGTTCCTAAGGTGGATTCTCTGGATTTACAACCATCAAACTATATTAAACTTAACAATATCAAGATTTATTCCCTATTAAGTGGAGTCTCGTTTTGGAAATAGCTCACATTTGGTCCCAGAGGGTCTCAAATACCTTCTGCCCTTCACCGGGTACTCTGTCATAATTCATACTGAGGTGTTTTGAACCCTCATTATGAGGTCCTGCTGCTACACTGGGGCATGACATACTTACCTGGGAAAGGGGGTACATATGGCATCTGGGGACACAATGAAGAAATGGCACCAGAGCCATGGAGAAGACACAGGGCACCAAGGGATAGCCCTCACTGGCTCCTGTCCTAGGGCACTAACGGGCAGCCCTCACAGGTTCGTGTCCGTCCCTGTAGTGTCAAATGCTAGTGTCTGGATGAGCTCTGTCTCTAAACAGTACCATTGGAAAAGCTCAGAACAGATAGAAGGGGACACTGTGGAGACAGGACAGCAACACACCTTCTCTCAGGTTAATATCTGCTCATAGCTGTCCCCAGTTGGTGACACTATGGGGTCCCCAGGGAGATGTTTTCTAAAGGCAGATGCTGAGGCTAGCCCAGAGATTCCAATTGTGTTACAAGCCACTGGCCTGGTGGCACCCATCTTATATTTGGGGAACCCAGACTTACAAGAGGGAGAGAGATTTTCCTAAGAAAACCCAGTTTTCAACTGTGGTCTCGAAAGATGAGGCCATCTTCCGAGTTGGAGGGAGGCGTAGCTGCCCACACTGAAATTGCAACTTTGGGTTGAAATGTGGAAATTAATTTTGAAGATTTTTAGCCATCAAGGACTTTTAAGTTATTCTTAAAACATACAGGGTTCAGGGCTGGTATTACTGCTCAGGGGCAGAGCTCTTGCCTAGCATACATAAGGTCCTAGATTTAACCCCCAATCCTGTCTGGAAAAAAAAGGCCAGTATGGAGAAGCAGAGAGACTGGTTTCTAGTATATGTGTCATCTTCAGAATGTACAAAGCCTTTCATCTAAAAAATAAGTGTCTTGATCTGTTCTTTTTGCTATGATAAAATACTCAGAAAAGTAGCTCACAGGCAGAGAGTTCATCCTGGCTCACAGTGCAACTGTACCAGTTCATTTGTGCCAGGGAGGAGCCAATGGAACCCCTGCAGGCCTTCCCTCAGGCCCACTCCCCAAGAGACTCTACAATCTGTCAAGATGACAACTAACAGTGAGCATAGTGAGCAGCCTGTGAGGAGGTACTCATGGCTGTGGCATTAACTACCTGCAAGGACCTCTGAAAAACTACTTGTCCCTCAAAACGTAACATGTCTCGCTCCTTGTGTTGGGGGTTGAACAGGATTTCCTCTCCCCCCCCAACCCCCCCAGGCTCATGGATTTGAAAGCTTGCTCATTAGGGCGTGTCCTACTTGACAGGGATTAGGAGGTATGACTTTGTTGGAGAAGGTGTGTTATTGGGGGTTGGCTTTGGAGTTTCAAATGCTCAAACCAGGCCCACTGTCTTTCTCTTCATACTGACCTTGGATCCAGATACAGGACTCTCAGCTTCTCTCCGGCACATGTCTGCCTGCACGCCACCATACTCCCGCCATGAGTGACCACCTCTGAACTGTAAGCCAGTCTATTAAAAGGTTTCCTTTATAAGAGTCACTGTGGTCATGTGTCTCTTCAGTCATGCAACACTAAGACGCCTTGTACCCTTAGGCTCTAGGATGGTACTGTATCCTACTCAGTGCTTACCGATTTTAAGTGTGCCTCCTGGGCCAAGCCTACTGTACAGAAAAGGAGACAGAACCATAAGAAGTTTAGGACGTGGCTGAAGAGGAGCAGAGCATGGTTCCCCCAGGCACAATCCCCACGCTTCCCACTGACTAGCTCTGTCTGGATCCCTACAGGGCTAAAGTTAGGGCATTCTGTGGGCCTCAGTTACCTAGAATTCTGGCTGGTGGTGAGCACCTCCCCTTTGTCAACAACAGTGGTCTCTGAGAGCTTCAGTTCTGGAAAGACCCCATCATCTATGTATAAACAAGCCCACAAACTGGCATTTTGGCTTATTGGACAGACTGACTCAGCCCTTCATACAAGACCAGGGGAATATAATTTAAAAACTAATCACCAAGGGCTATGGAGAAGGCTCTGTCAGTAAAGGGCTTGCCAGCCAGAATACACTATGTAGCAAACTCCAGGCTTAGGGGGGACCATGTCTCAAAACAGGTAGACAGTGCCTGAAGAACAACATCTAAGCTTTCCCTCTGGTCTCCACACACATCCCCATGCACACAAACACACTCCCCCACACGCCCAACCACCAAACAAAATCCAAAATGACCTTACAGCTCTCAAACAAAACCAAACGGGGGGTGAGGAGGAACCTAACACAAACACCAAACCCCAGAAAGTTCAAACTCGGTTCCATTAAGCCGCTTGTCTCTACTGCTTGAGGCAGAAGAGAAAGCTGAGTGCACATCTTTGAAGCATAGAGAGCCAGGCCTGCTGTCATAAGCTGCACAGAGCAGCACTGGCTTGAGCTGTGTCTACTTCACACACGCCCCGGCAGGGACAGGCCAGCAGCAGGTGGTTCGAAGCAGAGCCGGAGGGATGCAGCTTACCTGAGGACTGCTGTACTCACCAGGCCAGTCAGCGCCTGTCCAGCTCAGTAGCTGCTTCCACACATTTGAGACATTTGAGAAGCCTCGGTGCTCAGCTGCTGCCAGGACCCATTCCCCAGAGAACCCACAGCAACAGGACAACAGCCCCGACTGATGCTGCCCCAGGACAGGGTGGAAGCAGGCATAAGGACAACAGAAAAATGAGAAGCTGCTACCCATAAAACTGCTTTGTTACCAGGTGGTGGTATCTCTTGATTTGGGTATAGCTTGTTTTTCCCACAGGATGTAACTGCCTATGACCAGGTCAGTTATGTTACCTCCTGCTGTGTCCCCGGAGCTTTTGAAGTGGTGAACTGAGCTACTTAGTAGCCAAAGTTTAAAGAAGAAACATAAGCTGCAAGATGTAGTGTTCAGGGGCTGGAAGATGGCTCAGCAGTTAAGAGCACCGACTGCTCTTCCAGAGGTCCTGAGTTCAATTCCCAGGAACCAACCACAGGGTGGCTCACAACCATCTGTAATGGGGTCCAATGTACTCTTCTGGTGTCTGTCTGAAGACAGTTACAGTGTACTCATATAAATAAAAATAAATCTTTATCTTTAAAAAAAAAAAAAAAAAAAAGATGTAGTGTTCATCAAGACCAAAGCTTTAAGAGTTAAGATTTTTGAGACAGTTCTTCTCCGGCTCCTTTCAATTCCATACATCTTCCTTGTGTCACAAGGTCCTACTCTCCCAGTAAGCCAGCCATGCACTGATACTCTGAAGGGCCCAGCTCTCACTTCCCTTGGCAAAAACACTTTAAAGAGAAAAACACAAAACAAACCTAGCAAACAGGATACTATCCTGCCCTTCACTCTGCTGATTGTCCTGGCCCTCCTAGGATGCATCTCCCCAGGAACTATTCCCACAGAGGTAATGGAGACCCTAGGGTCAAGGACAGCACCGAACTTCAGCTGCACACAGCTTAAAGCAGCAGCGACTCCAGCCGAGGAGGGGTTGAGCACAGGAGGTGGCATCTAGAGCTGCAGCTGGGCACTAGGGTGGCACGGTGGGGTGGGAAGTTTCAGTTACACGTGGCAATACATAGATGGGGTTCTTGGAACTGCAGAGTGGGACCTGATGGGAAGATACCACCTCTCATTCTGAGCTGGGTCAGGTGCAGTTCCTGAGGGAGACAACCTTCCTGGATGATCATGGTTACATTCTTCCAGGGCTATTAGAGGCCAGTATGGAGAAGCAGAGAGACTGGTTTCTAGTATATGTGCTGCCGAAGCGAGCACGAGACTGGTTTCTATATAAACCATATCCCGTAGACCTGCTTCATGACGGCTCACTGCGCCAGAAATGGGTCCCCTTCTAGCCCAATTGCAGGGCAGCTGGGCACTTACTGGTGTGACAGTGTCAGGCTGGGGGTCTCAAATGCCACCTGAGCTGTTTGATCTTGCCTAGGCATATCCTGAAGACATTGCTGGGGATGTCACCAAGAGTGCAACCTTGAAGGTGTCTATGACTAAGAGATGCAGCCCTCTCTGAGATGCATTGCACTCAGGCATAAACAAATCTGAAAAGCTCTGCAAAGAATACTCTAATTTCACCATGACTGGCCAACCATCTTTAACACAGCAGAACACATTTAAAATATATTTATGTTGCTGTACGACATCTGTTGATATCTCTAGAATCCATCCTTCGTAACTAACTTGAGGACAGATTTACTTCCACAGCACGGGAAGTAAGGATGAAGGCAAGCTCATGCTGAGTGTGAGCAGCGCACCGAAATTAGCTTCTTAGAAATGCCAGAGAACATTTGGAGATGTGGATAACCCACACTTCACCAGCCAGTGACTTTCTAGCTAGATTCTGCTGTTCATATGCCAACCACCACCACTCCAACTTCTGCCAAGAGAAGCTGAGCTACCAGGCCAGAATACATGCTGATCACTCTATAGGGTAAGAACAGCATCGAGGGCCATGCTTTGGCTGTGAGGTGCACATACATCCGGTGTGTGTGAATATGCAGGCAGTCTGCACTTTGGACCTGAAGCCAGTGTAGCTTTCTCTCTAATGGAAAGACCCATTCTTCTCACTCCTTTCCCATCTGTCAACTAACCCATGGCCCTTCTGCTTGCATTAGTTCTTTGTGAGAATCTTGACACATTTGCTTTGCTTAGACCCAGTCAACACCGCAATCTCAAGTTCACTGTTCCCTTTCTGTGCTTTATCAGTCCATGGTGAGTGTGTGTATGTGTGTGTGTGTACAAGAACACGCTAATAACTGGCATCTGGGAAGGACTGAAGAGACCCATCATGCTTGCTTAATCCAGTCTTTCACAGGACCCCTTCTTTCCCCTAATACCAGGTAAGCTAGCAGGCCACCCAGTACAGCAGCCAGGATATCTGAAATACCCCAGCCTGCTTACTATCTCAAGATTCTGTCAGGGAACAATGTGGACTTTAGCATAGGCCCGCTGCTTAGCCCTTCCCCTCTGCCTCTTATTCACCATAGGCCCGCAAGCCCTTAGCTGAAGTCCTTGAGGCCAATGCAGGCTCCGCTGCAGGACTGATGGGTCAGACCGTTTCCCATGCACCACAGGGCACCCATCCCAGGCCCCTCTGCAGTTGAAGAGGCTTACAGATGTACAGGCCAGTGCAGCGGAGGCTACTCAGCTTGCCAGGCTTTGTGCCAGTTCTACAAGTTGACTCTGGTTTGTAAACTTGAGAATTCAGA
Organism: Rhynchomys soricoides; assembly: GCA_019843965.1. Taxonomy (NCBI): domain Eukaryota; kingdom Metazoa; phylum Chordata; class Mammalia; order Rodentia; family Muridae; genus Rhynchomys; species Rhynchomys soricoides. The sequence goes on along the minus strand of JADRCH010000100.1, from coordinate 4,269,907 downwards.
ACCAGAGAGAGGGAAGAGAGGGGGAGGGAGGGATTGAGAGAGATAGGGGCGGGGAACTTGTACACATTAGCGATGACTGGTTGACTGTACTTTCAGAATTACGAGAAAACAAAACCAAGCAGGCAACCCTGACAGAGAATTCTCAAATCTGCTAGTTTTATTAAAACGTACCACGTGAGTGTACACTCAAATGCTGCCGTGCGAGTGGTAAGGGTGTGCATGCTCATCGCTGGGAAAAAGTACTAAGAGCCAGACAGGAAACTACATTGTATCTGCTCACTGTGAACTCTCACAGCCTGGTGACCCCTCTTCATGTTACTGACTTGGGAAATGTTAAAAGCTTAAACTAATAAAATCTTCACTTAACCAAGAATGCTGGAAATGTGTTGTAAGGACCCGGAAGTGAACATTCTGTCCACTTTGTTTCAAACTAGCCTAATTCAATAAGGAACACATCAAATAAGTCACAGTCCAAGAGTTGGCACACATCCGTCAGCACTGATTTCAGCAAAGCACAGCACGACCACATAGGCCATAAGAGGACAATCGTTACTGCGTCACGTCATTTCTCAGGAGAATGTGAACACAATCTTACTAAAAGCTTTTCTACTGAATGAAAATCTTTGGAGACCACTTTGTGCTACCACAGCTGAACTGTTTACACTGCACTAAGTAAAAGCATTAAAACAAAAACAAAGAAAGATAAAAAGACACAGAGTGAACAGACAATAACTTTATTGGCTACAATTATTAAAAAGAAAAACGAAACGGAACAGACAAACTAAAGGTAACTGTGGTCCGCAGGTGCTGAGGCAGCTCTGCAGTGATAGCAGCTGCAGTGGTAGCTGTGTGCACGGGATACATGTTTCTTTAAAAAGCTGCAGCATGTGACGGCCTTAGGGCCTTAGTTTATTGTCAGCGGAACACTCAGCCTGACTCCTTAGTCATTCCCCTTTACAGCAGAAAAGGCAGATGTGTTCTTCCCATTCACCTCTGTGCTTTGGCTATGGAACCAGCCACCGAGGCAAATTCTGGGGCCATCTATAACATTTAAACTGTCTGTGGTTGTTTATCAAAGAAAAACAGACAAGAAAATAATGAAAATAATATCCATAAGTTAGTTTGATCATTTTTCCTGCCAGTGGACAGCTCAGTCTCCATGGCAGACACACCACCTTTACAGTCATTTTAACTATCCTTGGTCTTAAACATATCTTTAAAATGTCTCATGTACAATATAAAAGACAGAATTTATTGAGAAATAATTAAATTCCAGAGAAGCGATCAGCAGGTGGGAAGCTATGGGTTCTCGGGTGTTGTTAAGCACAGAGAAGACACAGAACTCGAGTTGGCTAAGGATGTGACCATAGGCTCAGCTCAGGGTCTGTGAAATAAAGGTGCAAGGCCTCGGTTTGCCAGCGTTAAGTTTGTGCAGCACTAAGTGCCTTCACCGAGCAAGAAATAGTTTTAAGTTAACAGGCCCTACAAGCAAACCGGGTGGTTCTGGGTTGTTGGCTATTCTCCACGCTCTCAGCCACTGTCTGGTGGCTGCTGGTGAGTACACTGGAACTGAACGGCAGAACCGAAGCAACCTCAAGTCCCTGCTAATTACACAGCATGTCTACATCTTTCTGAGGACGGACTACTGTTGAGAAAATAAAAACATCAGTATTTTAAATGGTAATTATAGGAGTGTTAAAGGTTATTCTAAATTTAATCATTTCACATAATATAAACCAAAAAAAGAGAAATGTAACCAAAACATTTAAAAAGCGTAATTAAGTGTTCAGTCAACAAATTTCTGCCATGCTTTCGACTTTACAGATAGAAGAAAATGCCACAGACAAAATAATAATAGCTAAAGTGTGCACGTGTGTGACAAGCTGCAGGTAGCCCTGCACGTTAAGTCAGAACCGCAGCCTGGGTTAAGCATGAGTGTCTGGAGACCAGGCAGAGCATCAGGAGCACTGCCCAGCCTGTGCCACAGACACACAACCCGACCGACCGAGGACTGGGCCCCACTCACTCTGCCTGGTTGGGATTGCAAAGTGGGCCACAGGGGATGTCTCAACACTGCAGTCCCCAGACAGGGCAGCCACAGGATCTGTGCAGCTGCTTCCTCCTCACGGGCAGGCTCTGGTTGTCTCCTCCTCCTCCTCCCACTACACTGGCAGAGGAGGCGCATGGAGTCATCAAGGGAGGGGACAGAACAAATTTTCTCTAAAATGCAAAGTCTTTCAATCAGTGAGCCTGGAGACAAATCCCCAACACAAACACATTCCTGATCATATGTGTCTAAGTCATACTTTTGATTTTTCCAACTTGGTCTCTGGGTAAATCACAGTATCGTTCAAACTGTGAGTCACAAAATTATCAGGTACTTTTATCCAATAGCAAAAAAGGAAGAAAGAAAAAGAAAACCAGCCCAAGCCGGCTACTGATATAACAACATTCTGAATAGTGGCAAAAAATTTGAGCCCTGAGAATGGATGACCTAAGCATACCCAATTCTGAACTTTTTAACAAAAAAATATTCTCCTTATGGCTACAAAATATACTGAGGCGTTTTCTTCCACCAGGAATCAAGCTGTGAAACAATCTGATTTTGGTGCCAGGATGCCAGAGCATCCCAGGACATAAATGCACGAATCACAATGCAGAGAATCAGGTAGTTTATAAATTACCAAGGGACGGTGATAGGACAATGAACTATCCCCTCCTCCCACAACCCCACCCTACCTTACCATCTGACTGTACAAACTATAGCTACAACATTCAAAAGATCACCTGTTTTGCACATGCTATGATGTCTTGCATTAAGGTTTGTGTGTGTGTGTGTGTGTGTGTGTGTGTGTGCGCGCGCGGGGGCAAAGGCATGTTCTAAATCAAATAGACAACTATAATCTCGAGGAGTTAGAATTAAATATTTAAGATGAGTCAGCCAAATCAACTTCACCAAACAATAATCAAGATGCCGATTTGCAGATGGGCGATAACACGTAATCCTTGGAGAAGCTCACTCTCCCTTCACATGGGGTTCCTGACAGCCCGAGTGCTCGCACACCCACACACGGCATCTGTCTCAGGTGGATGGTGCAATGAAACCAAAGGTGACTTGAACCTAAGTGCAGCATTACATGAAGCATCAGCCTCAGATGTGTGGGAAGCGCGAGCCACCCTGGCTCAGCTTGCTGAAACTTCAAGCGTAATAGGGCGAATTGCAGCAAAACTCTCCTGTATGTCGGTGGGGGGCATGAGCAACCCATATAGCATTTTTAAAATGTAAATTAAGAGGTATTATAGTCACAGTGCAAAAACTTAAACTTCAAGCATGATACATGAACATAGCACCAACAGGAAAATGCACGCAAAGGGAGAGATTGAGGTGTGTAAGTGAAGGGGGCCCACAAGCCGGCAGGACGCGTCAGCAAATGCCTCAACAGCTTTAGTTTCTCAGATTCTGAGATGAACTAATGACCTAGTTTATCTAAACTAGCGACTTCCACCCCAGACAGGTCAGTCCTGGCAGTCTGCCTCAATGTTGACCCCAATGGGACTAACGGCAGGCACAGCTTTGGTGACTCTGACACTGCCAGCCGTCAGGACGTGCTCCAGTACAAACCTCTGGCATGTCTAGGTGTACTGCATCCCAGGCTCATTTGGTCAGAACAGCAGCCGACTGGGCAAGCATTTCCTCCACTGGGCCCACCTGGCAGGAAGTTCTGAGGACAACTGGGCATCTAGCCACGTATCCTGTCTATAACAATGCTTTAAAAATCCATATGCTCACTCTGGGTCTTAGAAGGTCTTAAGTTCACACAACAGAAATCCTACCTGCAACAGTTCCACTGCAGGTGCCCTAGTGAGCTGCCACCCATCTCATCCAATGCATAAAGGGAAAAGCGAAAAAAGAAAGCAAAGTATCAAGTCCTTACAATTTAAGGCAAGAACCCTCTATGCAGCACTATGCGGCATCTGAAACCCTGGCCTCGACTCATCAAAGGCCAACACTGACTGTCCCTTACAACAGTGACCAGGATCCGCCCTGCCCATTGCTCCACTGTCCTCCACAACACAGAAGCTTCCTTTGCACACCGTTCCATTTTGTTGGGCTTGACAACTGCAGCAGGACAGGCACTGGTGTGGAGAAACCGCAAGGTCAGGACTACCCAGTTCTAGGGACTGTTAGGGGGTTAAGCTCCATGACCTCTAACACCAAGCAAAGTCGACAGAAATTAAATGTAAAAACAAACAAACAAAAACCCCAAAAAACCTGTCAAGATGATTTTTAAAACTTGCTAATAAACACCAGCATTAAAGCACTCCTGTGACTAAACAAAGCAGGGGTGGGTAAAGAAGACAAGATTGTGTCTGCGCAAAAAACTAAAGCTACAATTAGTTCCAAAGAGTTTATACACATATTAAATGTTTTATTCTGTTATCTATCTCATTATCAAACTTTAAATTCTGCCTTCAATTTTTCACTCTGTGTCAGCTTGAATCATCCTTTGTGATGGGTTGCTGTGGTTCTGGTCGCTGCCTTGCCGCCCGCGAGTCTGGAGGCTTCAGCTGTTAGGAACCTGAGGCTGGTTAGCTTTGAGGCTGCGGAGGGCCCTTCGTGCTGCAGCAGATTTTGCGATCCTGTAGCTCCGGCCGACGCCTTTAAATTTCCCCTTTCCCACCACTTCCACGGTGACTCTGACCTTCCCGTCGTAAGTTCTCTCCGCTGGGCTGCAAAATCCCAGACAGTTGGAGTTAGGAATCAGAAGTATTTGTTATTACTGTCAGTCAGCACCTCTGGCCCTCCTGGGCCAAGTCCCTTCTACGAGCTGACTGTGTACCAGGTCTTATCACACACAGGACGCTCTCTCCTCCCGCCTCCTCTCGGCTCCACTTTATGAAAACAAAAAGAGCAGCCGGTCACACCAGCGTGGAAGCAGGAGGAAGCAGGCCGTGCAGATGCTCAGTCAGGAGCTACGGTTTCTTGAGAACCCTTGTGTGCAATTACATCAGCTCTTCACACACACGCCCTGCTTACCTAAACTTGGCAGTTTCTGGTTCCATCTCCAGCAATTCTCTCACTGGAGAACGAGGCACATTTGCAGAGAACTTTTCTATAATCAAAATAAAAGATTATATACGGTGACTAAAGGCCCTGGAAGCCTGTTAAACAGTTCGTCTATACGCCAGGGGAAGGAGCCCACACTGTACCTATTAGAGGTCGCATCATCGGATAGTACACCTGCCAGACCACCTCCAGAGACATCCCACTGTCCATATAAATGGCACCAGCGAGAGACTCAAAAATGTCCCCCATGGCCTTGGGGACTTCGATATCCTCTTCTTTCTCCTCATCCTCCTCGGATCTCCTAAGCTATTGAAGAAAAGTGACTTGTCAAATAGGGCGCCTTCAAAGGCTCTCTACCCCCAGACTGGCTTCTCTTAGCTACCTTTCACTATTTATTTAACAAGAGTCACCAACACCCATGTGCGCCTGCTTCAGGGTAGTGGGTATTCCAAAAGCATCTTCCCAAGAACCAAAGTGACAAGAACCTGAGGCCTAGCAAAGGGAAAACACTTAATTAGAACAGAACTTAAGTGTAATCCAGAACCACAAGTTAAACATGGTCACAATCACCTGTAACCAACTAACTGCCTTCTCAGAAAAAGCATCCTCAGCACCTAGCAAGAGCAACACGTGGGGACAAGGTTAGAGACTGCCACTCTCTGGGCAGAGAAATTCTTTCTGCAGCCTTTTCCCTCCAGGCTCCCTGTCACTGAAACATGGCTACAGTCACTATGACAGCAGAGCTGACACAGTGCATACCCAGATCCATGGGATAACATGGTACCAGTAAAGCCCACAACTCTTCAGTGCGTCAGCCTATCTCTGGCAATAGCTAGCTGCATACACAAGCCTCTGCAGCAGTCATACTCACTAAGCATTCTAACGGAAGCTACTTAACCCCTTAGAAGGATCATTCAAGGGAATGATCGTGGCGGCAGCCAGCCCTCAGCTGAGAGCACACCATGTGAGGGAGCAGCTGCAGCGAGCGGAGCTCCAGCCTCTACACATTAAGTCTGGACCCCTTAGCAACAGTATAGCGCCAAACGCTAATGCTGCCGACCCGAGGGCTGCAGAACTAGACAGCTCCAAGTCTCTTCTTTTGCTTTACTTGTATTTTCTAACAACAAAGCACAAATTATTGTAGAAGAGAATGAAGGAAAAGGGGAAGTTTTAATTTGTATAAGTTAGCCAATATAGTAAAATGTTGATGTTCATCATCCACATCCCATGGCTCTGGGATAAAAGAAAATGTCAAACCTGGCAGGTTTAGTTCTCTCTTCTTACAGCTAAGGAAGCTGAGACCCAAAAAGATAGACTTCCTTAAGAAAAAATAGCTCAGAAAAGCCAGATATTTGCAGCTAGTATACAAAGGGCAATAAAAGAATGAAGAAAATCTGGCAGAGCTGACAAGCCCCTCGCTAGCATCAAAATGAGAACTTGAACTGAATTTTAGTGAACTCCTCAAACTTAGAGCCTAACTATTTGTAAAGAATGAGATAGAGATCCACACAGGACGGTCCCTCAGCACGTCGATTCTGGCTGTGACTGCTAACACACTCAGAGCTGGAGCATGTACCCTGCTGTCTGGCTGCCAGGGCTTCAGCCCCAGTTTGCAGCAATTGTAAAGGAGACAGCAAAAATTAAAATAAGAACAGTGATCTGAGAATAAATCCCTCTACTAGGATGGAAGTTCCTTGGGTACCAGGTGCAGGAAGCTGAGCACTATCCCTGCCTACAAAGAGCCAGAGCACTGCAGCACGCATGCACATATCTGAGGCAAGCACCACCACCCAGTGGCAGATGCCACCCAGCACCCAAAGCTTACAGACTTGTTTATTTTTCAATAAGAGTTCCCACATCAACAATGCAAGTGTACATTTGTGAGGCTTACCTGAGATGCTACCAAATATTTGTGACCAACTTAGAAAAGATAGGAACAGATCACCCTGTGGTGTCAGGTAAAGGCCACTTTGGAGCATGGGAAGAGGTGTACTTCTACAGCTTTTACGGCTGCCACAGGAGCTTCACTGAGGTAACTGAAAACCCAGGCTCCTTGCCTGAATGACCACTTGGTCATGGAGTGGGCAACCAAGTCTCAAAGGCCTACCTGAGCGAGACAAGTCATTCTCGGTTCTGCTTGGAGATCAGGCAGCATATGGGTCCCCTGGTTCTGGCCTGCAACTATCCCTCTGGACAGCTGTGAGTCAGTCAGGACCCGAGTGCCCAGACCCGCGGTCGGCTGCTCCCCTCAGCCCGAGTCCACAGTCTAACAGCACTAACCTCAGAGTCCATTCCTTGCATCTCGTTCTTCTCAAGCTGAAACTGCACAAAGTCATCAATAACATGAAAGAGCTCAGGAGAGACAGCTTTAAAGTACTTGTGGTAGTCATACTTCACAGCCAGTGATGCAAAGATGGTATTGTTGACGAGGGCAGAGCGCAGGTCAGTCAGGACCCCTGGAGAATGCTGCCGTGGGTCTTCATAAAGGTGCTTGGTTATGAGGTAGTCCAAAATCGCATCTCCCAGGAATTCTAAGCGCTGGTAACAATCTGCACAGAGATCCAAAGTGCAAAGATGAGCCTGCATGAGCACGCATGCTTCTGCAGACTCACTGTCTATGTAGGAGCCGACGGAGAAGCTGCAGTCCCAGGCTCCTTTTGAGAGTTCTACTGAGGAACGTTTTCATTTACCTTCCTTAGTGAAATTATTGGGCACATACTCACTAATGCACCTGGAAGTTAATGGTAATTGAAAGCATATTTATTATACATAACTTGGGTCATATAATCTTCCAGTGCCCAAATAATATGCTTATTTTGGAGGGGGAAAAAGCCACTTTCCAGATGCAGTCCAAGTCATAGCTCCCCTTTCCTTGGGCACTGTACTAGCCAGGCAGGCACTGGGCATCCCCTCCTGAGTCTCTCTCACCATGCTGGCATCTCAGTAAAGCCACACATAGCCATCTGCCTTTGTCCATGGCCATCAAGGCAGTGTGTTACCCGTACTCTGCAATGTGTGCTAAGTGAAATAATTCCTTAATACCTCCATGTTATATGTTACATGGGATAGCAGCGGGGAAAACATGACCCTTCAACTCAAACTAGACACACTGGACTTGACGAACCAAGGGACTAAGAAAGAATTGGGTGCTCGGGCACAACACCCCGACAAAAAGGATTGCCTGTCAGAACGAAAAAGGCTATCAGTGTTGAGCACCTTGATTTCCTCAAGCCATTAAAAGAATTCACTGAACTGAGAAAATGAGGCTGGGACAGAAGTGACCTGTTCCCGAGTATCCAATGGGAAAGAGGCAAAAAGACAAGCCAGGTAGAATTCAGACCTCATGGTTTCTAGCAATGGATGGAGACCGCACCATTTCCTCTCCACAAAGAAAAGCAGGCTTTACTTTAGCCCGTCACTGTCAGGGTTAATATTTTGTAAATGGCCTTAACCTACATGGCTTTTACCATCCAAACTATAAGCTTTTTATTTTGCTTTGATATGCTTGATATTCTTGTACAGAAAGCAAGATATAAGCTTTATCTGGGTTCACAGGCCAGAGCTGACGGGTTCTAGGGACTCTCAGGTATCAGGAGGCTGTTAAAGAAGGCGAAACAGCACCGCACAGCGGGAAGTACTGAGCCCTCCCTAGAATGGCTCCATTTAACGTTCTCATCTTTAGATTTAAAGACGGGTGCCTTTTGTTTAGGAACAACAAAAAGAGGTAGAAATACATCCCACACAGACGAGTAAAACAAGAAGCTAAAGCAGCAGCTGAGCCTAAGAAGGGCATTTAGGGAGCAAAACGCCCGAGCTTCAGCTTCTACACACGCAGCACGTGAGATGCCATGCCGGGAGGACGCGGGAGCCACCGCCCAATATTCACATCACCACACATTCTCACTCCCCAGCAGACAGGGACATTACCAGTTCCGCTCTCTTTTTACGTCCTCCCCCAGCCACTCTTGCGGAGCACTAAGACTGTGCACGCACGGACCTGGCCCTGGGGCTGCTCACCAGTGATGGTGTTGTAGTGGTAGGAGGCGTGTGTAAAGGCCTGCAGAAGGTAAGCCTTGTTCTTGAATCTGTACTCGATTTTCTTCTCAAAGTTTTCAAACCCGGAGATGAGGTGGTTCAGGGTTTTCTCTGCATCCGGATGGTCGAACATACACCTGGGCGGGATCTTCAAGCAGCCGTACTCCAGGTCTTTCCCTGCAGAGGAGCGCGGCCCCACTGCACAGCTCGCTGAAAGGCTATTTTGTTGGCTGCTTAAGTTCTCCTGAGCAGGGTACAAGGCCTTCTCCCGGCTGGTCCTTTTGATGACTGGGAGCACCTTCAGCCCCAGCGAACAGAGGAAGAGCTGAGCAGCCCTCTCCCCGCAGCTGGTTAAGTAGCAGCCCAGCAGGGCCTCCACACAGTCCGCTATGCTCTTGTCGGCAATGCACTGCTCCGTGTGCAAGTCGTAAGAGATGGACTGCTTCCCTGTGTCAACACCACAGTTTTCTTCTGACGGATTCCAGAAACCTACCACAAAGTCATCCTCTTCAACGGCTTTGCTAGGATCCAGATAGCACATCGCATCCCAAGAACTGTAGTCAAAATCCTCAAGGTCTGAGGAAAATGGCATACTGCCCAAGGAGGACTTTTTGGGCATTTTCCATTCATACGCAGAATCGGAGGTTGAAAGGGGAGAGAGAGAAATTTTCTTCACAAAGGCTCCCGAGCCCATTAGCATGCTGTCTATGAACTGAATGTGCTCCTGGTCGTACTCCAGGAAGTCCTCCTCATCCTCAGCCTCCTCCTTGGGAGCTCTCCACGTCAGCTCCTCCTCCTCCTCACGGTCCTCACCCAGTTTGCCATTAGCCAGCAAGCAGTCTTTTGTCTGTAACGGGGACAGGGAAGGAGGAGAGACAGAACTGCTGTTTTTAAAAGGGTTTGAAACTCAATAAAAGCAAGGGTTATGGATAATTTCAAATGACAACCACAAATACTGAAAGGCAACTTTAAAAAATCATGGCCATTTGTTTTCAATTAACATAAAATAAGTTATTTAATCATATAAACAAAGTCAAGCATGCTCTTTGAATGTTCATTTTTTAAGTTATAAAATGACCTTTATCCAGTATAAATCTGTAAGTGAAGAATTCTGAACAAGGATAAAGTTAGAATTGATGTCCACCACTCAGAACGTCAAGTGAGCAGCCCGACTCTGCAAGGGCAGAAGAGCCCTATGGTGCTGAGCAGGGGCCTTCCATTAGCTATCAGCATTTGAAAATGTGGTTGCCTGACTCTCAAACCAACAAAATGAAATTCCAGACGTAGAAAGAGCATTATCTTTTCAATTAAGAACATAATATAAAAGCAGACAAAATTATTTCTAAAAACCTTTTACCACTAAAAACTATAGGAGGGTTTTACAATAGTTTCTCTCTTTACTTCCACTTCAAATCAAAAAACATTTGCTACAATGTAAAACTAAACTGCTTTGCTTAAAAAATAAAAAAATAAACGTGACCACTGAAAGAGGGTATGAATTGGGAAACAGTTCTTTCGCCCTCTGTCCTGAGCTGTGGTGTTCAGCCAACAGGTCACAGCAGGCTGATGAAACAGAAGAAAATTTAGACTAACATGAAACATAACAATCCCATTTCTGTCAAAAATCTTTGCTAATTCCAATTTCTTTGGCAAAATCTTGTTTGTGAGTGATAAGTTTAATAATGGGCTATGATTCAGCAGTGATGTCATCTTCTGCGATGCCGTAAAGACAAACTGGCACATGCACAGCACCACCACACTACTTGGAGGCAGATGCAGGACAGTAAACTTCAACTTTGATTGGAACAACTTTCCAGAGTAATGTGACAAAACGCTTTCAAACTATTTTCCATGTGATTTTAAAATAGGCAAACATCTCAGTTTAAACCAGACTCAAAAAAGATAGAAACTCTGTATTTGCCTGAAGAAATAATAAAAAAAAAAGCTTCGAGTCTAGCCATGCAATCACTGGGAAGAAAACAAAACAAAAACAAAACCCCAAATCATCAACAGGGTCCCAAGGGATGGCTCAGAGATTAAGAATAATACTGGCTGCTCTTGCCAGACAACCTAGGTTCCAATCCCAGCACCAGCATGGCAGTTTATAACCACCAGTTTGCTGGTGATCCAATGCCCTCTCCTGGCCTCAGCACCAGCATCTACAAGGTGCATAGACATATGCAGACAAAGCACCCAGCTAGTGGCAAATCTCAAGAAACTATTTTTCCAACATAACATGAAAGGCTTTGACTAATGTCTGTTTGTTTTGTTTGAGACAGGATCTAACTGTGTAGCCCTGGCTGTCCTGGAACTCACTCTGTAGACCAGGCTGCCCTTGAACTCAGAAATCCACCTGCCTCTGCCTCCTAGGTGATGGGAAAAAAGCGTGCACCACCACATCAGCTTTATTATTTAGATCTTAAGACAAAACGGGCCAAATTTAAGTTCTTTAGCCCAAGGTTTTAAAGTGCAAAGTTGCTGCATAAATCATGTTTCTGTAACATGGTGCTGCCACCCAGTGATCTTGGGCTGTCTTTTGCATCCCCAGCACTGTGCAGACTCTTCATTGTCACAAGGGAGTTATACTTCAAAAATGTTCTCCAAAACACAACAAGCATTTGAACAGTGTGTGTATGTGTGTGTGTATGTGTGTATGTATGTATGTATGCGTGCATACACACACACACACACACACACACACACACACACATATATATAAATAATATCTTCACAGTACTGTCTACCTGAGCTGCCCTCACTCTCTCTTCTAGGAGGCATTCAGAGACAGAGGTATGACTCGGGCAGAAGGAACTAGAAAGACACAATCCACAACCACTCTGTGGCCCACCCCCCCTCCCCAGTAATTGAGCATGTATGAGGCATCAGATGAAAGCCTGCGCAGTCTATTAGTGCGTGCTAGGAACTGAGGTGCTGAGTCAGCAGAGAAAGACAGAAAACAGAAGTCCATGCTGTAACATGTAACTCAGGAATGCTCCGGAGTGTCACTGCTACCTAAAGGATCAAATAATAGACAGAAGAGGCCTGTTGGACTGTTCTCTAAGGTATGTGTGTGAGTGTATGTATACACTTATGCAAGAATATGTGCGTGTGTACATTATAAATTAATAACAAATGTCACCCTCAGATTGCATTAAAATTAATGTTTTCCAGCTAAGTTGCATTTTCGTGATAAGTCAAATCCTACTTGAGTTACAAATAAACTCAGCAGCAAGCAAGACTACATCAGAGCAGTCTCAGAGACCAGACCACCTACAGGATTAGGATTCATTGAGACAGAAAGGTCAGAAACAAAGCATGAGAGGATACTATTCACAAGCCTGTAAAAGAAATGGTGTTATTATCAGCCTAAAGTAAAAATGAAATAACGCAAGCCCATTTGTCACCAATAAAAATAAATCCGGCAAGTGAGATGCCTGAACAGATGGGGACTTCAAAGGACAAGACAACTCTCTCCCAGCCACAAGTCCAGGGAGCACAGGCCTCCCAGCTGCCCCCTGGTGGCTTCAGGACAAGACAAAGGAAGCTGTTGCTGGTGAAGAGAAGTCCCCGGTCTCTGGCAAGGCTTTATATATAGTACACTGCAACCCCCATATGGCGAGCTGTAGTCCAGTTGGCAAGAGGAAGAAGTCCTAAGCTAGCACTGCCCAAGCTCGTCTGTGCTGAACTGAATTCTTCCAGACACAGCCTGGAGATCACAGGTCACTGCAAAGTTGCTTCAACAAATGGCTAAGGATACACTGTAACATGAGAGTGAAGGAATCTGAGAGGGCTCTCATTTTATTTTTAAGTGGAAACATAACAGAAGTTTATGCCTCTGGAATGGGGGGTGGAGGAACAGAAATCACACTGCACCAAAACCAACACTATTTCTGAAGTCACAGATGGACTGCCAACACATGAAATATCTACTACATGGTAAACTTACAGCAGAAAGAAAACAACAAAAACAAAATTCCTCAGTCAACAGAAACAGAAAAGCTCCATGCTGAGAGCTTACCGTTTCATCCTTTTGCCGTCTCTCCGAGTTACTTTTGTCTTGGTTTACCACATAACCAGGAGGAAGCCAATTCACAGGAGGATCGAATATCGACACCACCATGCGGCTGGGCAGTCCCTTCTTCTTGCCAAGGCGATACAGGTTACAGTTGCTGACCTTCGGCAGAAAAGAGTCACAAACACCCATAAATGGTCATGGCTGGAAAATACAGCGTGCCAATACATTTTTGCCAATGTTTCTGTATTGCACAAATGATCACCAACTATAAGGACTACACAGTTAAAACAATAACCCTAGATTTCCAAGTACTGGATATCCTTTGGTGTCAAATAATTACTTAATCCAAAATGGAATCCACAAAACCCAATGTATATAATGTATATAAACTCCTCTCCTTATGAATGAGTCAAAGAAAGAGTTCAAAAGTTTGAAATCACAGACTGATGATATGAAATTCAAGATGACAAGTGGAAATAGGAGCAGAAGATGTCAAGACCCTGGAACTCAAGATGTCATGATATTCTTAATGAGTAAAGGGACGAATAGGCTTTAAGGTGAGAACTATCACTGTACAAAACAATTTTGTATCTCTGGGATCTAAGCGCCAATCTGATGCCAATCCCAACACTCTCAACGTTGCTCTTTCGTGGTGGGCAGCCTTCAAAGCACGGGAGTGAAAGGTGCTAAAGAGCATCTGCTGCACAGTACACCACCGAGGCGGCTTTATTATCCTCCTTCTAGTCCGTCTGCTTTTCCTAATGGCTCCACCATGTCCCTAATTTACTTAAAACATGACATTTCTGTCTAGCTCTCACTTGGAGACGGGGATCTATCACCATCAATCTCATTTCCAGTTTCTAAAAACTGGAATATTTCAGGAGCCCTTTCCATGTAACTCAAATACTACTTAGCCAGCATCTGGTACCCACAATCAGCACTGGCTACAGTCTGGTAGAAACCACACAAAGAGACAGAGAAACGGTCCTTGCAATGTGGCAGGCAGCTCTGCTTGGGACCACCAGGAGCCAACACACCTCTCGGCTGTCTACCGTGGAACCAATGTACATAAATGCTGGTTTCCTTCTCCATGCTATGTAAGAGCATTCCAAGAAGAAGACGGCAATAGGGGGGAAACATTCCAAGTCAAGAGAAATGCTCAGTGGAACAGAAAAGATACAACTAAGGACCTGTTAAGAGGTCAATTTCAAGCAGCAGGTAGCACTGAGGACAATCACAGGGAGGGCTAGCTTAAGCAAAGACACAGGCTATACAGTGATCACGAAGCTTGTGTTAAGACTGGCAAGCTGGAGTCTGTCTGGAAGAGGATGCTGAACCCACCTGATACCAGACAGAGGAAACAATAATTACTTTTGCAGGAAATCAAGACAAAAGGCTCTCAGCAGATGAATGGATGACGTTTTGAACTATTAAAGTGGTATCTTTCTTGCTTAATAGGGTCTATATTCTCTCTTCAAATGTCTTTACCGACTCATCTTCCTCCTGTAAGGAGCCCTGACAGCTTCCTCAATGTCTTCCTCCTAACCCTGCTGCCGCCACTGCGCACCACGTCCACGCTGTCACAGTTGTCAGGGTCTCATGCCAGTGGCTTAAGAACACTGGGAAGGCAGCCAGCAGATGCGACCTCTAGTCTCAGACATACTTGCTTAAATACCTGGGACTAGTGAATGACCCAGCACAAGCTAACCCCGCTGTCTGGGCATCAGTTTCTTCATCTGCAAAATGGTGGCATAACTAACTACAAGAAGGCTGCAGAGAAGAATAGTGTGGTTTGTAAAATGTTCACAAGTCTGGTATCAGAAACAAGCTGCCATGACTGTGACAGGCAAGAGGCCCACAGCTACACTGTCTGCTGCTCCCTCGCTCCCAATGTGTTACCCTCCCCCGCCTCACTCTCCTTGCCTATGAAGTGGGGACATGAAAACACACACCTCTCTAGGGTATAAGAAAAGTTAAATGAGCCTAGGTACCTCTCTATACCGTCACATACACGTTCTATATAAAGGGACTAGAGAGGAGTCCAGGAGAATAAGCAATCAGTTGAAGTCAAAGGATCATGTCTTCTGAAATCACCACTCACTCAGTCCCCTTCTGTTCTCCTTTGGGCTTGGCTGTGCTCTTCAGGCCACACTCCAGCCAGTGCCATGTCTCTTTAATGATCACTCTCTAAACAGTGGCATGTCCCAGCTCAAGCTTCAGGTATCTACAGCACGCACAGCACACACAAACTCCCCATGCACAGAGCGAGGCCCCTTCTCTCCCACCTCCCTCAGCTGGTTCCTCAGGTCCCAGTGTCACCACTTCTCTCTACTGAATGTTCCCACACTCTGCAGATCACGGCTTTGGTTTGCACTAGAAGGTCTCCCATGAGTATCTTCTCTGAATCACAAGTGACACCCTTCCACTTAGCAGCTTTGTAAACTGTTGGGGCTCTGCTTTATGTTTTATGACCATCTAAATATTTTTATCTTATTGCTCTTCTTCCGCACTAAGCTTACAAACTAAGGCTGGAAATAGAGCTCAGGGATGCTTGCTCTGCACACATGAATGCCTAAGTGTGGATCCCTGGAACCAAAATAAAAGCCAGGCACAGTGGTACTTACTATCCATAACCCCAGGTGCAGATGGGGCAAGCACACAAGACAGGCAGGATCCCAGCGGCTTGCTGACTAGTCTAGCTCAATCAGTGAGCTCCAAGCTCGGAGAGAGGCCCTACCTCTATTAAAAATAAGGCAGAAACTGACAGACGACACCTGATGTAGACCCGCAGCTTGAACACAGAGGTGAGCACACTTGCATGTGCGCACACATAAGCACACACATATGTACGTGGAGGAAGTTAGAACAACCTACTCTTCCTCGAGGCTGCGGAGCAGCTTCTCAGAACCGTGGGAGCAGCACTGTGGGTATTGGGTAAAGCCTGACGCCCTTTCCATGCGCGCTCTCTGAAATATGGACTAAGTGCAACTCTTGGGATGACTGCATCTTACTCACATGCACATGCCTGCTCACAGCACTCTCCTACCCAAAAGCCCCTTTCAATTTCCACCCCCTCAGGGTCTAAGAGTTCCCCATTTTAAACTAAACTTTTCCCAGTAGAGAAGGTCATCCCCACAGCCTGGCTGTACCATTGGTATACAGCCCTCATGTCACCACTGGGCAAGGCCTCCACGGGCTTCGCTGGTCCTAACAGACTAGAATAAGTAGCGGCTGCACTGACGCATGGAGAACTCCCATGGGTTAACTCGCCTGTTTTCAGGCACACAGGAGCAACAGCTCCGAATGAGAATCATGTCTTACCTTTTTGCTTCTCATATACGAAAGGCGGCCCTCATGAGCGTCAGGGTATGTGCAAAACAGGTATGTGGTGATAGCATGCTTTAAAAAGGAGTCGCCAAGCATCTCAAGCCGTTCCAGGTTAAACCCATCACTAGCATTTGACAGTGTCAAAGCCTGAAGAATCAGTCCCGGATTGGGGCCAAGAGTCCTTGAGGAGTACCCAACAGAAGGGCTCTGCTCAGAGTCCAGCCTGTCCTTGAGTGCTTTAACAGCATCCTTCATGGCAGGCATCATGGACACCGCGGGGCTTCCGTCTGAGGTAGATGTGTTAGCCTTCCCATCAAGGTACTTATTACTCAGTAGAGGACATTCATTGCTGGGCTTGGGCTGGTTCTCATAATTGTATAAATTCTGAATGGGATATGAGGTAGTTGGTTGTACAGGTATTTCCTGCTTGAAGAAATTCAGCTGATTTCCTTGGCAAAAGTCTCTGTTAGCTAAATCATAACTGCCATTGGCAAGGTTTTTATTGTAAGAAAGACCATTAATTGCTGTAAGATCCGTTGAAAGCTCGCTTTGGAGCTTAGCAGGTGACTCAGCGGGCAACCTTTTGCAGTTCACAGACATTTGGTCATGGTTTTCTAAGGAGGGTCGAGTAGCACCTTGATGTGCAGCATTTTCAGGGACTACAGTTGTGCTGTGCTTACAGTAATTATCACTCTCAGCCAACGAGGAGTTACAGGTTGAGATGAAAGACTTGCTATCAATAGATTTTTTCCAACCGAAGTCTAAGTTAGGGTATCTGCAAAGACAGTTTTATAGCTTTCTATCAGTCCTCCAAAAGCTCAGAAAAGCAACATTCTGAGTTAAAAACAAACAAAGCAAGCAACTCTAAAAGTCATCTTAAGAAGAAAAACACATTCCCAAGCTTAACTAACCATGACTGGGACTCTGCACATAGACAGTTCTAAGGCAGAACACCTTACTGCTTTGACTTCAGCTTCTGGTCCCAAAGCAGAGCTGACTGAGAAGACCCAAGATGGAGGAACTCACCTCCAGATTTCTGCTGAACCAAGTGAGCTGCTTCAAGCAACTTACAAACTTTCTCTGTGTCTCAATTTCTGCTAGTGGAAATGTGGTCAATACATCCTATCTCAGCATGGGCCACAGAGTATGTTGTTTAAACTTGTGTTGCAGCCTGTATCAAGTACTCGGGTATTAAAACTGTGATTACTGTTCACATTACTATGTTAAATGCTCCCAACCCCTACAACTAACTATATAACCAAGCAATTTCAGTGGTAACAACAAACATTTCTCTGACACACAGAACTTCACTAACAGGGAAAAGTGAGCAGGATAAGAACAAGCAGGGGTTAGTTTTGAGAAGAACGAACGGTAAGCGTTCTCACCATCCTTTCAGCATCGCTGCTAAAGGGGCAACGATTCTGTCTCGGGGGCCTGCTGCTCTCTAACTTGTCAAGGACAAAGGGCTCAGTGGTGCGGCAGGCCACTTAGGGATAAGCAGCACAGGTTCTTTTTATGCGTTAAATGCCCACATTTTATTTTTCATCTTTTAGAAACTATAAGAAAAATACAATTTTAACTTAATTCCATTTTGTTGCAAACCAAATTTCTGGCCAGCAACACAGGCATACATACCTAAAATCCGCAGGAAGTGATCTGACTCCCACACCAGCATCGCTGGCTGTCTGAGCTCTTAGTTCCTCTGCAGTCAAAAGGCAGTGAAGGCGATACAGTATGCTGGGGAGACAAACTGCTTTTCTCCACAGTGATGCTGGGATTGGATGTATAGCACAGAGTTCCGGAACCAGTATCTTAGAGTAAGAAAAGCACAGGTGGATAAATATAAAGCAAATCAAATAACAATAAAAAGATCAACTTCACTAAGGAATAAAGATGAAAATCATAAATGCTAGTAATATTTAACTTTTAAAACTAATCCTTTATACACCTAAATGGGATTTATGAGGGTGATTCCACAATGCTTCAGTGGCCAGCAAAACTCAATTTTTACCAACAAGGATGTTCAAAATAAATTCAATACCCATGGTGACCTCCCAAAATTCACAAGTCATTGCTATATTGATGTTACTGAGACTTCAAAAAAAATTAGGCCATGCTTGAGCAGGCTGTAC
Organism: Rhynchomys soricoides; assembly: GCA_019843965.1. Classification (NCBI taxonomy): domain Eukaryota; kingdom Metazoa; phylum Chordata; class Mammalia; order Rodentia; family Muridae; genus Rhynchomys; species Rhynchomys soricoides. Next base: position 4,251,330 of record JADRCH010000100.1, on the reverse strand, counting down.
TTATGTCTATACATATATGGAAAACAGGGACATGAATTTGAGAGAGCAAGGAGGGGCCCATGGGAGTGCTTGCAGGGAGGAAGGAGAAGGGGGAAATGGTGTAATTATAACCTCAAAAAGTAAAAGAACCAATTTAAAAAATATTGGGCCATGTTAGTCGCAACTCGTTACCTGTTTGTTCTGCAGACTTTCCCACTTGGCTTTCCTCTTTTCAGCACTGCTTAGAGGAAGTGCTTTCCCCTTCTGATTCAAATGCCGAGGTGTCAAAAGATTCAGTCTATAAAAATTTCAGAACAACTGTATCAAAAAAGCAAACTAAAGTACACCCCACTGTGGCTGGCACTCCAACTCTGGTACGCCTACAGATTGCCTGAGGAGCTCCTTCAGCACAATCCTCTATAGCACGGGCAAGTCTGTGCCAAGGGTCTCCCGATTTCAGAGTCCATGAGTCGGCAGAGGTACTGGGACCCTTCACCACATGTGGCCCTGACCCCCAGCCAGCCAGCCTCCTGTGCAACCCAAATGCCATCCTGCGGCTCTGTGGCTCTTACCTGGAAGAGGTGTGGTCAACATCCAGCAGTGGCTGGCTGAGGTTGGTCAGGTCAAGGTTATACTTAGTCTTATAATACTCTGCAAAGGTTTCATATTCAGGGGAAGGGAATTTGCTGAGTGGGGTAAGATCAGTGTATACGTCAGCTACATAAAATCGATGAGGCTGATCAAAATTGCGATATCTAAAAATAAAGAAAATCAATCAAGTTGCCTTTTCTGTAAATCAACAATCTTCAAAGTATAACTTTTAATATGGAAACACATAACAGTAATCAAAATTTAAATTCCAAAAAGAATATTTCAAGAGTTTGAGAATAAAAACTCTATTTCTGTTAAATAAAACAAGCTCCCCACTCCCCTCTTACTCTTCTTCTAAATGTCTTTGCTTTGGCAATATGAAATAGTTCCCTTAAATATTTGTTTTCATCAATACAATCAAAATAGAAAACTTATCCAACAGAGCACATCCATGGCAAATTAGTAATGCTAAATATGCGGTATCTGATAGAAAAGATGCCCTTATTTCATTACCTGTGACAGAGATGCTCTCGTGAACCCTTTCAACCCTTTCAAATGTGACTTGGGTAAGGGTGGAGAGTGGAGGCAAAGTGCAGGAATGCACATGCATATAAATCATGCATATAAATCAGAGTCAATTAACCAGCGCTCTAACAAGATCCCACTCCCTAACTTTCTGTAAAGTGGAACTTCTCCCATCCCCCACAGGCTGAGGAACAATAACTGTCTAGGAAAGCATAAGGCACAAACATTCTTCCCAATGAAATTCTCTAGTAAGACTTTGGAATGAAGGGAGTAGAGACTTTTTAAAGGGCTATCAGCATTATTTATATAAGAAATCATCTTTTCACGAAGTAACTCCTTTCATGTGCAGCACTCTTTGGGTTTGTCACTAAGGCTGTGGACTGGAGAGATGCGTTTCCTGCTGCACTCTCCATGCTGCTGACATGCGCACAGCCACAGGCACAATCCTAAGCACGCCGGAAGCAAGCATCACTGCCATTTTCCTTCCCAAACACCTACCTTGGAATGATAACTGCATCTTGGTAATCTTCTAACTTAAAAACAAACGGCGTTTCTTTTGAATACTTAGTGCTGGGAATGCCTGTACGAGCTTCAGACTTCTCAATATCCTCCATGAATTTAAAGTCAATGTCCAAAGTGCCGGAGTCGTTAACTTCAGGAAGAAAAAAAACTTTAGCATGTTAAATATGACATAGGTGAGATTTCTATTTAAGGTACACTAATGTGAGTCTACAAGTATCGAAGTAAAGAGGATTCATTCCTAGGGTGCACAATAGGCGAGTCACCAGCAAATCTCTCACTGTCCAGCTAGAGCAAACCCTGGCAAGCAGGCCCCTTCTTACCAACATTAAGAGGTAGAACACAGTATGCTGACTCAGCGCCTGTAGGTTTAAACTCCAGGGCAGGCTTTTCAAGCCGAAGAATATGAGAGAATATGTACTGGTGCAGTCTTGTAATCAGCTCAAGCATTTGTTGAGACAATGTGAAACCAGACTTCTTCAGCTCGATGGATATGGTGACCTCTCCAGAGCGTGTATACACAGGAAAGTGAGGAATCTTAGCAAAAAGAAGAGTGAGCACCTTCAGTCAACATGAGTTTACTCAATCTCTAAGAGGAACTATCAACGGCACGGTGAAGGTTTACCTGAGGTATGGGTTTGGCTGTCAGGATCCCAAAGCATCTCGTGGTGTCCTCAGGCGGGTAGAGCTTCCGCCGCCTGAAGTTGAGCTCATCAGGGAGTGGGGTAGTTAAGACCATTCCTATTACATATAGGTAACAGGGTTGATCGGGTTTGGGGTAACTCTCTCTCAAGCACTCTGGAATCTAGAGTTGGGAAGAAGAATTAAGCATCATGCTCAAATACAATCAGCCTTTGTTCTAGATGCTGGCCAGAAAAGACAGTTATTTCTGGTTGTGGGATTAAACAAAGCAGCAGCTCAGAAGACAGTGCTAAGACTTGTGGGAAGTCAGTGCTTCATACTGGCCTAAGTGTACCTATGTTATTATATACTGCTTATTACAGTTTTATGAAATACCAAAAGCATTTAAAATAGTCTTTTAAAAAAATTGGAAAATTCTTAGCTGGGGTACAGATATGTAAATAAAAACTGCAAGAACAAAATAACCACGTATTTAGAGGAAGACAAAACACAAAGAAAGCTTGCTTCAGTCTGGGCACCTCATGAGTTAAAAGTACCAGTGATCAACCTCTGTGAAGCATGAGGTGCTGGTCGCTGAGCCCTGCTGGGGCAGCAGAGGTCTGGAGAAGCTGCTCTGAAGTGACCTCTGCCGACTCCCAGCACAGCCTCCCCCACCTTCTGACAGACCTGGCCATCGGCTGCAGAGCAGCCTTTTCATTTGCCTGCTTCACTGTGTGAGTCATGGCTTGAACAGCAAGGGCCACTAGGCTAGAGTCGCACCACTAAGATAAATAAGTAAAAGAATCTGTCCTTTTAAATGAAGGACGCTCCTTTTGATATTTTGGATAATTTGATAAATGCCTCAAGAATCCTCTGGAAAGGCATGACAAAACCAAACAACAGAACCCAGCAACAGATACGCTCAAATAAAAAGGTGGCTCTGGAGACGCTGAGAATTCAGAGGAACAAGCAAAGACCCACCCACAGTTGGGCCAATTATAAGGATCTGGGAAAACATCTGAGCAGAGGAATTTAGGATTTGATGTAGCAGGAAACAAAATGAGAAGGGCTGATTTTCTCCAAGTCTAAGCAATACTAACTGCTTTGGGGTAGCACTGCCGTCGTTTTGTGGATCCTGGTCTCCCGGGAACACTGGTCTCCTCCTCATCATGTAAGTCCAGCTCTTCCTCATATTTAACAGTCTCTTTTCCAACTGGCATCAAGTGTTCATCCAGTTCACCTAAGACATGTAAAAGAGCTTATATCAGCAAACTGCAGATTAAATGATCTCAGACAGCACTACACTGAGGGAGCAACTCAAAGAGTGTGGCAGTCAAAGCCCTCCTTGCCTTTCAAACGTAAAAGAAATGGCTCATCAGCCAAGAGCACTGGCTGCTTGCAGAGGACCCAGGTTCGGTTCCCAGCACCCACGAGGGGACTCACAGCATCTGTAATCACGGTTCCAGGGGATCTGATACCTTCATCTGTCCTCCAGATACCAGGCATGCACAGGGTGCTAATACACAAGAGCGGGCAAACGTGCACACACATAAGATAAATAAACCTTAGAAACAGTGTAAAGTAACAGCAGGTGAACCTTTATGGGCTCTATCATGACACTCATATATTCAGCATAAGCAAGCCCACAAATTCTAAAATCCAAAATTAAAATATCAACAGGCTAGGCCCACATATCCCTTTTAAACACAAGCTTTCGCTTTTTAAAGGATTATCTTCTTCACCAACATAGACTAACCTGAGCGTCTAACACACTAAACACACATGCGGCTGGCTCAGAATCCAACAGTTAGAGCATTCTTATATACTTAAAAAGGTCAGTTACAGAAGCAAACAGTGGCAGCTGTTTACAGTGAAGCTGTAAAAGTCATCAGCCCTGCCCAGCTCTGTAGGGTCTCTGAGATACAGAATGCACACTGAACCTACCGAGATACAGTACAAGCAGCACGTCTAGGCCCTGACAAGCTCCAGAAACCTGCAGAGGCCTCCATGTGCTTCTGACGTACAGTTTTGCCACCTTTTTTCACTCATACATGTTTTCCAAGCATGTTTACATACCAATTTTGTGCAGTTTTTCACAGCAAATGAGAGCTACCACTCTTTCAGCCAACCGTACACAGTCCATTGGTGGACCCTGAAAACAACAACAGAGCATTTCCCAGCTAGTTTACCAACCCCACGGAACACTCGGGACCTCTGCCCTAGTACCATTGTCACCCAAGCTGCCACAACCAAGTACTTTAGTTTGAAAATACCAAGTTTTCAAACCTTCTAGTTGTTTCGTTTTGTTTTAAGCTTTGGTAGTGCTGGGATAGAATCCAGGGTCTCACGCATATGAGGCGAGGGTTCTAACACAGCTACATCCCGGCTGTGAAATACCCATCTTTTAAAATCACATCTAGTCAAAAATGAATTTATAACTAAGATGTTACAATTTCAAGTAAGTGTGCATTTTAATAAAATTTTAAAGTATTCTTTTCCTTAGCCAACAAATACACAACAAAAAGGTAAAGACATTAGAACTGGCTCTAACACATATCACCACAGAAAAGCGTTTCTGTGGCCTTCAAATTCCTCATTTTGGGACATCTGCAAATCAGTACTGGAAACAAGGAAAGGACAGTAGATACAGACAGTAGTTACAGAAGGCAGCCTTCAGGCAGAGCAGCTCCACCTTCTGGATCACTCACTGTGTGCAAAGCCATAGCTAACCAAAAAGATTCAAATGAGTAAGAGTCTGAAGGGAGGGGCCGGAGAGATGGCTCAGCAGTTAAGAGCACTGACTGCCCTTCCAGAGGTCCTGAGTTCAATTCCCAGCAACCACATGGTGGCTCACAACCATCTGTAATGGGATCCGATGCCCTCTTCTGCTGTGTCTGAAGACAACAACAGTGTACTCACATGCATAAAATAAATAAATAAATCTTTAAAAAGAGTCTGAAGGGAACCTTCGGAGGCCATCTGGTCATGTTCCACAGATTACAGGGTGTAGTCTATAAAAACCTGAGCATAGAGCTGAATATGTAACTTATAAAACGATTTTTCAAAGTGTAGATTTAAACCCAAATTTATAACTCAGATATCTTAAGATAGACAATGGCATACATACTTCAATGCAAGTCAAGCCTTTTCCTTAACTTACAACAATGGAGGCTCGAAGCGGTGAGTTAATCGGAAGATACAGAGTTGAATAAAATGTACCATCGGGTAGTTCTCGGGTTCTACATTTGGGAGCTAGATGCGTAAACGGATCACTTGGTAATCGAGCACAGTATCTGTAAAGAAAAGAATTCTGAAGTTGAGCCCATAAATGAAAGATTGACAGAAAGCTTCACAAGGGCTCCTGTTAGGCTGCCATTTGCATGAGGAATGTTCTCTGTTGCTCCTGATTGTGAATGCGACAGAACTGGGCACTAGAAATGGATGTGTGTAACTAGGAAACTACATTATTTAGTCTTATTTTAGTTAAAACTGAAGCTTGCATTTCAAAGCTCACCCTGCGCGAGTGCATTAGCAATGCTGGTATCTTAAGCATCTCACTCTTGCCAACAGCCGTGGCACATGTAAGGAAGGTATCAGCACAGCCTAGGGTTGAACCAGGAAGGCACCAGAACCAGAAACCCCATCAGTGTATCACAGTGTGCTGACACAGGAAGGCACCAGAACCAGAAACCCCAGTGTATCACAGTGTGCTGACACAGGAAGAAGCAGGCCCAGAAAAAGCAGGTCCAAGGAAGAAGGATGTTGAGAGGGCCAGCAAACTTGCAGGGAAACACCTGTGCTGCTAGGGTGCTCTGAAGACAAGAAGGCCAACAGGCAGGCAGGCTGAGCACACATGACACCCGCACACAGTGGATCAGACTTCTCCAGGAAGTCTCCAGGAAGAGGGAAATGCAAGGAAAACAGAAAATCTAGAATGACCTAGAGCTACAGTAAAAATGGGGGCAGCAGAAGCAGGGGATGAGACAGCAATGCAGATGTGAGTGTGTCCGTGACATACATCCGTAAGCAGATGCTTGGCTCCGCCTACCAAGAGGCCTGCGTGCTGCTATAACTCACGCCTACAAGTCCATTTCCGAAACCATTAGCATTCGCCCTCCACTAACAGCAGACAACAGGCACAGAACATTTCACTTTAAAGTTTTGTATTGTGTGGTGCTGAATTTTCCATTAGCAATTCAGTAAGATTATTATGAGTTAAGTTGGACTTAGGCATAATTAATTTTTTTCCTTAGCTAATAACATTACAAAGAACTAAGAAAAATAGTTACAGGCCTAGTTTATATATCATGCTAAATCTCATTTGAGGGTAAAAACAAAGGAGCGAATGTTTCACCAAAATAGTCTTTGCAGTCAAAGCACGAAGTACAGGGTCAGAAGTCACACCCGGCTGTCCTATCTTCCTCTCCTTGATCTTCCCTTAATCTCAGGGACCTGGTCTGGCAACCCTTGAAAACTGCAGGCCTAGCCCTTGAAGCCCACCTCTTAACTTGAGTTTCCATGAGATTTTTCTCATGACTAAACCCAGCTCATACATTTTTGGCTACTATATCCTGAAGTGATACCATGTTCAAGCTATCTCACTGTGGTTATTATCCCTTCTTGGAGGTGGCCCTCGTCACTGGGAACAGTCTGTTCACCTGTGGAGAAAGACATCAGCCTGCGACACTGACAAGCCGTGTCCTCCCTCACCTGTTGATGTGTCCAATGGCAGTGTTGATCGTGACTCGAGGACCCCCGTCATCAGGCCTCAATACATACGGAGGGAAAACATCATCATCATCTACGACAGCATGGACGTCAGCCTCAGCACCATCCACTGACTTTGAACACTTGTTTCTTAAGATCTGAGCAATCACAAACAGGACATAGGGTGAGAAAAAGAATCTTCTCTGCCAGATGTTAGTTTTCTGCCTCTGTATCTACAGAGAAAACTCTACCCAGGCATCAGGCATGACAGCACATGCCTATAACCCCAGCACACAGGAGGCTGAAGTACAATGATCATGGGTTCTAGACCAGCCTCAGGATAACACAGTCTCAAAAATAAACAAACTTACTAACTTTTGATGTGTGTTGTGACACAACCATCTCTCCATACTTCAGAACTGTAAAGCCATTTGCTGCAGTGAAGCTTTCCACAGACCCCTCCCAGCTCCCACCATATGGAAACACACTGAACAAGAGTTATCTGACACTGTACATGCACATACAAAGGACACTATTGGTCTCCTGTTGGTAAACAGATGTCTCATCACTCTCCTGCCACACCTCAGACCCATCGTTGGCCACCATGCTGTCCACACTTACAGTGCCCTTCCACGGACACCCCTCTGCAATGGCCCACAGGACCTTTCCTCTACTTTTACTTTATAAAATACTCCCAGCTCTCTGTGATCACTTTCAGCTAACTTATATGTTCACACCGCCGACACTGCACTCTGGAGATCAAACTTCTCTCTTTCTATGCACACAAATAAAAAAGGAAGATTATTAACTTTCTGACCTCACCTTTTCTATAGCTTTGTAGGTCTTGAGGTCTTCTTCAAAGCTCTTTATCTTGTCTGTATCTGCTAACATTACGTAATTAGAGATCGGCGCTCGTGCCCGTCCTTTAGACTGAACATATGATCGATACTCTGTGGGCAAATCAAAACGAACCACCAAATTGCACTTGGGAATATCCACACCCTCTTCTACAACACTTGTTGCAATGAGCAGGTTGGTCTCATGCGCTCGAAATTTCCTAAGTACCTGAAAAAAATTCACCAAGAAAAGCAATTCTAAGAAATCTCCCAAAGAAAACATTACAAAATCATTAACAATGGTCATTTTTATGACTTATTTCCTAGGTGCACTACACCCCCTAAAGTCAACTAGGGAATTAGGGAAGATAACAGTGTTACAGAACCAACAAGGGCACAGTCACATGCCCATAGCCTTGATTTAATGACAGGAGTTTTCACTGAATGCCTTCAGACTGGCTTCTCTTTGCTGACCACAAACACATCTAAGCAAGTGACACAGTAAGTCCCTCCTGGGGACCTGTGCTACTGTGGCTTGCCACAATGGCAACAACTGTCCATGAGCATGTGCTCTGCAAGCCCCTGCCAAGAAGCCAGAGCTCCATCACTAAACTCCCCAGTGCACTCACAATTAAACCAAAAGCAGGCTCTGCTTATTTTCAGCACCCAAGAAGCTTTCAATGGAAAGAAAATAGAACTGATTAAAACAAAGGACAAGAGTTTTCACACAAAATTCAAAATCACATTACCTTCTGTGATGGTTAATCTTGATTGGGCAACTGATGAGATTTAGATCAGATCATCTAGGAGACAAACCTTGGGACCTCTCTGTAAAAATGTTTCTCAGGAAGTTTAAGTGAGGTAGGAAGAGCCACCTTAAATGCAGGCACTATTCCATATGTCAGATGCAGGTGGCAACAAAAAGCAGGGATTCAACTCTTTGCTTCTGCCTACAAATGCAACATGGCTGGCTGCCTCACACTACTGTCATCAGATCAGCCCCACAATAGACTCTCAAATCAAGAAGCAAAACCAACCATCCCTTCCTCGAGTGGCTTCTATGAGAGACTGGGTCATAGTTACAAGAAGTAACTAATCTATTCCCACATGGCTCACGTGCCTCTTCAGATGGAGATGTCAGACTGGCTTTTGAACTTCCCTCTGGAATCCTCTCAAAATGCTAAAACCAAATGCCTATAACAGAAATCACTGCTAATTTTAAGCTAAGTAATAAAGGATCCTGTCTGCCAGCCAGAACACTTAGATGTCAGTCTCTTTATAATGCTGTTTCCTATATAAGATTTTTAAGAGCACGACAATTTTAAGCTACATTTACAAAGCACAGTGGTTTTATATATATCACAAAGGCAGGCATAAAAGCATAAAAGGCCCCCTTGAAGACTCTAGCTTGTTGCTCGGCAGGCCTGTGGAGGCCATAGTAGTTACTGCCTCCAGGTTCACTCTCCTATGAGGTGTAGATATGGCATAGTAATTCCAAAGGGAATGAGATGTTTAATGACAGTAAGACAAGTTAGTTCACCAGAAGCTACTCTAATTCCGAGTGTATCAGCAGCCTTTAGTCACCTCATGAGAACAGCAGATATCTTTATAAACAAGTAATTTATTATTAAAAAGCAACAGCTGGGCAGTGGTGGTGCACGCCTTTAATCCCAGCACTCGGGAGGCAGAGGCAGGAGGATTTCTGAGTTCGAGGCCAGCCTGGTCTACAGAGTGAGTTCCAGGACAGCCAGGGCTATACAGAAAAACCCTGTCTCGAAAAACAAAAAACAAACAAACAAACAAAAAAAAACCAAAAAACTAACCAACCAACCAAACAAACAAACAAAAAAAAAGCAAGGAGAGAGGAAGAGGAAGAGGAAGGAGGAGGAAAAAGTTAATTGCTGGGGACTATGAAGAAGTTTCTAGCCCAGGTTCTCAGTGTGTGCTGCAAAAACCCCTGCTGTCACTATTACCTCCTCTTGCTTTCTGAACTCCGCCTCCATCTGTTTGCTGCGAGGCTGGTTCTTTCCAATGCCATGTCCAGTTATAAAGTTGCTGCTGATATAAGCCAGCTCTGGATCTTGTTTGCCAGCTTCCTTTATCAATCTAAGGATGTAAGACACACGAGGAGTTAAACACTTCCAAGGGAAACATATTTTAACTTTTGGGTTCTCTTTATTTTCCACTTTTCTACTTTGTGCGTGTGTGTGTGTGTGTGTGTGTGTGTGTGTGTGTGTGTGTGTGTGAGAGAGAGAGAGAGAGAGAGAGAGAGAGAGAGAGAGAGAGCAGCTTGTCTGTGCATCACACGTGTAGAGTGCCCAGAGGGCCAGGAGAGGGCATTAGAACGCCTGGAACTGGAGTCACAGACTACTGTTTGCCACCCAACACAGGAACCAAACACTAGCCCTCTAGAAAAGTAGTATGTACTGAACCACTGAGCCATCCAGATGGTTGCAAATCTACTCTCCAGTCTCCTTAAGCTAGGCCTGCACGTTTAGTGCTCACACTTGTTCTCGTGTTAGGACAACATCTCTAACAAAACAGTTGCAATTCCAGGTCACAGCCCACCATTCAGGGAAGCTGAGGCCAGGGCTCACTCAGGCAGGAACTTGATGGTAGTCCAGCTTGCTATTCCAACCAGCATTAGCTCTGACCACAGAACTTATTCATAACCAAAGGAGCACAACAGGGACTACAGAGGACAATGCTTGCTGGCGCTCACAAGCCAGCTTATAGCCCAGTTCCCCCTGCCTCCTAAGGAGGGTACTACCCACAATGCACTGGGCCTCCCTTGGTCAATTAACAGGACAATCCTCCCATCCCCCAGACCAATTTCATCTGGACAATTCCTCAACTGAGGTTTTCCTCTTAGATGACACTAGGCTGTGTCTAGGTGACAAGTAAGGCTTAACCAGGACAACAGTCTTTTCTTCCTACCAAACTTTAGGAAAAACCCTGTTTGACCACACAGATCTGCGGGCTGAGCACTTGCTATGAAAAACACAAGGCTGGCTCACACTGACAAGTGAAAGGGTCACTTTCCTCCCAACTTTCAATTTAGTGACAATGACTTAACAGAACGATGTCCCAGGATGGGGTAGAGCTAGTCAGAGAACCACGAGACAGCCCAACACACTTGTCACATGCCTGGCTTGAACAGCTGCCACACACAAGCCTCTGCTCTCTGGCGGTAACTCACACAGCAGTAAGTGCAGTCGAAATCTCCCATGCTTCTCCACAGGTCTGACGGGGGCCACCGTTGTTCATCTTACCCAAGACCATGATCACTAGAAGCAGAACTCTTGGGAAAGAAGGACCTATTGCCTCTATTCAAATCCTCTTTTGACCCCAGGAGTTCATCCTGTAGTCCTGGGCAAAAAAGTCCACAGCAGTGCTGACAGCATCCCACTGCACTGTCATGAGAGAACCCCAAGCATGGCCCCTTCCCCACCTGCTCCTTGGTATTAACCTATAGTACCAGAAACCCATAGGTGCCTTTAACTAAAACATGGAAAAAAGCTACAGGACGGATCATGTTACACAGAACGAAGGTTAACAGTTGCTGCTGCCATTACAGCTATTTGAAAATACCCACATTCAAAGACTCAGCACAGGATAAACGGTTCCACACCTGACCTAAGTGGCTCCACATGGTCCCTCTGAAATCATGCTACATAGTATAAATTCCTAATGGAAAATTGCATTTTTAAGTAAAACCATTCTTTTTTAATAGACACATGAAACAGGCTAATATCAAAGACCTGGCAAACTAAATGGGCATGTAGAGTATCCTCTGCCCCCAGAACCTGTCCTGACCAGGTTATCCAGTTTGTTCTAGGGTTCAATGACTCAAACGTTCAGAATCAGAAGCTTCCTGATCTTCCTTTCCAAGGTCTGTTTCATTATTGTAATAAATACACCATGTCAGCGACAAAGAACAGAGTCAAAGGAAAACAAACTGCGTGCCCCAAAGCTAAAACAACCGACCTTAGAAATGCCTCGTTAGTTTGTGTTTACATAAATATCAATTTAAATGTAATGGGAGGTTTTAAAATGCAATTCAAGTTACTCCTGATTAAGAATTTACTTTGCCCAAATTATCTAGCTGGTCGGTTTGAATTAGCTGAGAAATGGAAATACTAACAGGAATTTATTTCTCTTTAATGATGTTGACATCAAACTGCAGAACTGAAGAGATAGCGTGCACATCATTAAAAAATTATCTTGTAAGCAATAATTAAATGTTATGTGTATTGTAAACAGAAAATTATCCCTCACTAGACTAATAATGCGTAGAATGCCTAACCACATCCCAAACTGAAGCCACAGGCTTCAAGGGAAAGAAGTGCCCCACTGTCCTCAGGAACTGACAAGTGATTGGCACAAACTGCTTAAAGATTTCTTGGAACAACTGGCCAGGTGAGCAGGCCTCGTCCCTGTGGGCATTGCAAGGAAGCTGACAACTGCGTGCTGAGCTCCACTGTGCTCCCTGGATCTACATCATGAGAGTCAAGAGCCAGGTTTTTCAAAAACCTCCCCAGTTCCTCAACAACCTGCATTTCTGTAAAATTCCATAAAACAAAAAACAAAACAAAACAACAACAACAAAACTACTAAGAAAATGAAACTTAAAAGGAATTAAAATCCAATTGTAGTATATTCAGGAAGCATAAATTCCTTATCAAGTTGCTTCTCAGAGTATCCACACAACTCAGAGCAAAGGGACGACCACAGCATGTGCCACATGCCGCTTCCCAAGCAGACTGGACTGGCATGACGAAGCACAGAGAAGATACACAGAACTAGATTACTAAAACCATTTCATGCCCACACACGCTCCATTCTACAGGCATGGCAGAACGACCACGTTAACCCACAAACATCTGAAATGTCGATCGTGTACTTGAAATGCATCACACTTTCCTGGTAGTGTCCCTTAATCTTTACACTGTCTTGTCAATGTAAGCAAAGCAAACAGTACTCTGTCATGACGCTGCCCACCCCCAGTTCTGAGCCTCTACTAGTTAAAGGACAGCACACTGCTAACAAGACATTTATTTGTTTCTGTGTACACTGGCATGTACATACAGTAAGAATGAAGCAGGTGCTATCAGTATTTTATAGATGCAGTGCATAGGCTTTAAGATTAGGTAAGTTTACAAATATGTGCCTATAAACCAGGTATAAAAAGGATAGGTCCTTTGCAAAACTGGCTCATCATGGCTGTGGCAATAGAAAGTACAGGAGCTTTGAAAATATATGTAAAAAACAATACTAAAAGATGAGAGCAGAGCTCACACAGAGCAATGCTGGGTAAAAGGAGCAAACAGTTACCCACAAACAGCACCTAGTGGCCCAGATTAGAACATCTGGGCAGCTGATAAACAACATACTGCAGGGCTGTAATGCAAAGTCCAGACACGGTGCACACTGACACATACACGATCTAATTAACTACAAACAGAAAGGCAGCAAACAGTCGAGTAGAGGACAACTGCACACAACAGGCGCATATACACCACCTCGCCAAGTAGACGTTAATCATTCCCTTGGAATTTGCTTCCAAAGCAGTTATTAAGAAACAGGAAACGCTTTACAGTAGGGAAGATTGGCAGACACTAAGTGGAAGCTGAACATCACCAATGACAGTTTCGTTGTACCAGCCCCTAATATGATGTGACCAGAAAGGAGTATCAACTCTAGTAGTCTTTGGAATTCCCTACGCCTAGCTTAACCCTGAGAACACCATCACCAAGCCCAAATGGAGGGGCAATCTATGAAATGCCAGACCAATATTCCTGACCCTCAAGGTCAGCAGAAACAAGGAAAATAGCAGAGGAGACTAAGAGGACAACGATGATGCTCTATGACCCCTGGAATGGGAAGGAGGACAGGGAAGCTGCGGGGAGCCACACCTGTAATGCACCAGTTAGGAGGGAAGGCAACTAGCAGGATTAACCTGGATTAAGTAAGACTGCACCACCACCACCACCCCATCCCCCCACTCCCCCAACCCCCACAAACAAAAGGAAGGAATAGAGCCAAGCGTGCAGCCCCAGCAATGGCTAAGACTGAAGGAGCACTAGTTTGAGGGAAAACTGGCAAACCTGAGACAAAGCCAAGGGGCAGGCCTAGTACTGCACTTATGCCGGTTCCCTGGTTGAGACAGACCTTAATCATGGGGAAACTGGGGAGAGAATGAAGGGCTCTACTTATCCAACTGCTCTGCAAATCTAAAATTAGTTCAGAACTAAAAGCACTAGGGAGAGGGAAGTTGGAGACAAACAGGATGCAAACTCAGGTCTGTCCAACGCCTGTGCCTCACGATCCTAGTAAACCAAAGTGAGAGCACTGCACTTAAGCATCAGAGTGACACCTGTATCTGTGACATGGTGCAAACATCTACCTTTCTCCCACATGGAGTGCTGTGAGCACAGCTTTGAGGGGATACAGGAGGAAACTGCAAAGCGAGACTGAGCGTGCTTGCAGTACATGGCAGCAGTGGCTTGCAGCACATGGCAGCAGTGGCGGGCTGCTCAGGGGCTGGACTGAAGACTTCCACTCCCTCAGCAAGGAGGGGTTTCCTGTTAAATAGACGGGAGGAAAGACTCCAGCGTGCACCGGGTTTTTCTAAGCTTATTTAAAAGCTTATTAGAACAAAACTTGTACTGTACATTTAATTAGACGCCATAAAGTCAACCTCAGACTGCTCTTCATTCATCTGCGAATACCAACTCCAGCTACATTTCATGAAAGCTGATCACAATTAACTTGATCCTTAAGTCAACAGAAAGTAAGTGATTGATTTTAGATCAACTTTTTCTGGCTAATAGTTCTGGAATGGAAACTGACATATCTCTGCAATAGCACACACGCAGTTCCCAGCATGAGTTTTTTAAAGAGGAAGAAAAAGATAAACTCCTGTCCTCCCCAAGCCATGGCGCCCAGGACAGGCAGCTAACCCACGGCAAGACCTCAGACTGCCAGTGACCCCTGAAAAGCCTTTTCCCCAGTCTAAGAAATAATACTGTACCTCACCCCCACCCGCCTCCAGCCATATGCTTCCTGATCCCCTGGCTTGATCCCTGCTGTAAGCACTAGGTTCTGCACTCAAGGACATCTAGGAGCATTATGATTGTAGAAAGCAATGGAAGCTGAGAGCTAGGGTATTAGGATTCTAGAACTGTCTCTGCCACTGACTAGCAATTTACCTTGGAGCAAATCACTTTTCCTCCTGTGGCATTTCTTATAGAACTGAGTGGTTGGATTAGATGCTCAGTGAGGTCCCTTCCAGCCTTAATGTCCTGTTTAATTCAGTACCTCAAGTTATTTCACTCCATATCCATCAGGAGGCCCAGGCTCAATGACCAGAAAATCACCAGACTGAAAACTGCCAGATGACTGCTCTCCAGTCCAATTTCCCGTTACTCAAAAAAATTTAAAACCCCCAAACATTCAAGAAGTAGTTAAGAGAAGAAAAAAAAATTACCTCAGGAAACAAAGCTTAATTTCTCGCAGAGAGGACTACTTTCAGAAAAGGCTCTCAGGGATTGAACTTTGGCCAATTAATGGGTCTCCCAGAAAAGTACAGCCTTAAGTACAAAAAAATAAGGACCCTCTTTAAAATGATAAAGCAGCTCCCCCCCCCCCAAAAAACCAACCTCAAAACCACACATTAAATGAGCACGTGTCACAGTTTATATAAAGCACAGCTCACGCCCAGGAAAACCCAATACATGTTAAGGAATATAGGTGGGGACTAACCATTATCTCTGCTACTATCCTCAGAATGTTGTACCGTTCTCTTCTGACCCAGCACATTCTAATATGTAGTCTAATAAACCAACCTAAACTGCAACTCTACCTCTAGATTTCCCCCGTGCAACCTTGAAGACTGAACAGTGGTCCTCCTGCCTATGTTCTCAACCACAGAAGTCAATACAGAAGCCACTGATTTTTTTCCAGCAAGCAATCAGTTCTGTGGAAGTAGACATGCTGCTACTGACGTCCTGTAACTTATCAACCTAGAGATATGATCAGATCCCAAATCCTGAATGGTTCAGTTGCCAGGAAATGCTTTTCAGATGCCAGTCACAAGCCCCAAGCAGAGTCCTCTTCATTGCAGCCAAAGGGCCCAGGACACTGTTTACTAGTTTATTATACAGATTAATATGAAGAATACAGATGAATGGATGCTCAAGGCAAGACGTGTGAAAAGGGGCAAGTGACCTCCACCCTTTCAGGTCCACACCATCCAGGGCCATCCAGGGAGCTTCAGCAATCTGGAAGCTCTCTTTCTTCATGTTCTGGGCTTTATGAAAAGTGTTCCTTTTATGGCATGACTGGTTAAACCAGTAGCCACTAGTCATCAACTCAGCCTTCAGTCCTTTCTTCCCTCCCAAGCACCGGGGAAGGGCCACCTATCTTTCTAAACCAACCTCAAGCCAAGCAATTCTTCAAGTATATAAATGACAACTTTTATTCTGAAGGTTCCAAGGACTTAGGACTTACATGCCTCTAAACCAGAATATTTCACACTATCGTATTTAAGGGGGAAAATTTAATACTTAAAAAAAAAAAAAAAATCACCCTCAGTACTCAGATAAAATGTCTCCTAGGAGCCTGTGAAGAAACAGCCATGTGAGAGATGCTCAACACAAGAGTCCACGTCAGTTAAAAGCTGACTGACACCTGAATGGACTCCAGCAACTGCATACAAAACAAGGAATGCTTTGCTTCAACTCAATTAGAATTTAAGACAAAAATAGTTGTGTCAAAAGTAGCCTTTAGAGAAAGTGACTATTTCTAGACATCTCCTGTGTCACTTCAGGACGGCATGACACACGGACACTGGATGAGATCTTGTAAGACAGAAGCGGACCTGTATGAGGACTCTTCACAGTCTCCCAGTACGGCTTCCCCAACAGGGAACAAACACCGACTCCGACAGTTACCTGTTTAGGACAACTGCTGTGTATCTTCTTTCCACAAAAATAATTCCACATAAAATATTGGTAAATGGAGAAGGAAAATTTGTCTCTGGCTTTTCTTTTTCTTCAATTTCTTCGTCATCGTCGTCGTCCTCAGAATCACTCCAGGACACATAGTTGTCCTGGTTCCTGTTATTGTACCACTCAACGCTCTCAAACTGCTGCCGCTCATAGGGCTTGTACTTGCGCAGGATCTCGAGCAGTTTCATGACTTTGGGAGTTACATACTTCAGGTCGAGTGAGGCGGGTGAGAAGTACTCTTCACACAGAGCGTGGATTTTCCTTAGCAGAGTGTCTGTAAACAATAAAAACTTCCTGTGTAGCTCCTCTTGCTCATGTCTGACGTGCTTCTGAAGCTCTCTTACCATCATCCCAGCTACTTTATCTGCACACCAGGGTCCCAGAACAACCAACACCGCACGGCAGTCTGAGAGTATCTACGAGAAAAGTGAGGAAACCCAAAAGCTGATGATCATCCGTACTGAAGCTTCAGCGGTCCTAAAGTGTTGTGCCCAGCAAGCGTGCAGATTCATACCCTAACATTAGAGGACAGCTTGGCGGTCCTCCCGATCTGTTTCACACATCTATGAACCATCCCGTTTCTCCTAGCAGCTAAAATACGCACTATGTGAGAGTTAAACACTGCACTTTAGATGCAGGACTCATCAGCATCTACAACCGCACCATCTGGTTGGTCCCTGCCAATGCTGTAGAGAGCCACAGGTGCAGCAGCTCAGGCCAGTCTTCCTTTCAGCAAAGACCAAAGCAACTTCTTCCCTTCCGCTGTACTCACGCTAAATACTCCCAAGTCATTCATACAGTTCTTTTTTTCTACTCTAATGAGTATTAAAATGAAATGGTAAGACGTATGGGTGAATTCTGGCCAGGCCAGCACCAGCATTTCCGTCTACAAAGGCTGGACAATTTTCACCACTCTGCTGGCTCTTATCTTGGAGCTGACTGGAAGGAAAATGAGGGGCAGTTACCAGTTTTATATGCAGCGAAGACAGTAGGTAGAATATGGACTTAGCAAGATTCGTAAGGTTAAAAAACCCAAACAAGGTAAGGCATGATAACACACCTTTAATCCTAGCACTCAGGAAACAGAGGCAGGTGGACCTCTGTGAGTTAGAGGCCAGACTAGTCTACATTGTGAGTTCCAGGACAACCAGAGATACACAGTGAGACTCTCTCAAAAACAAAACAAAAAACCAACCTAGACATTGCTGTTAAAAAAATTAAATCAGCACAAGAGAAATCCTGGGCCCCGTTTAAGAGGGTATTGATATTCAAGCTGGCTGCAAGGTCCTAGAGTGGCTACTGGTTGTCAAGCATCAGTGCCCTTGTAATCACTGGAGGGCCTTGTCAGACTCAGTCCCTTCTGCGGAGCCCTCCTCACTGACTCAGCAGGCAAGGAATGGGTCCGTAACGTTCCCTTCCAATAAGCTGGGGCGGCAGAGTGCTGTGGCTGCTGTTGCACGTGTGAAGGTTGATATCCTCAAGGCTCCAGTTCTCTTACAGACACAAGGGACAGTGGAGAACTCAGAGCAAAACTAATCAAATTGGACTCACTTCCCAAGCAGGCATGACCGGAACCGTTAGTCCTGCAGGGAGGGCTATAGCATGCAAATACAAGTGCCTGTCACAAAAAAACAGCCTTGACTCTGATGTGATCACATTTCAATGAGAAATGTCCACGGAGATGGTAAAGATGTGATCACATTTCAATGAGAAATGTCCACGGAGATGGTAAAGTAAGACTTTACAGCAAAATGTGTAGAAAATAGCCTCAATGGAAAGACACCCTCATTCCCAGGTCACAATGGAGAAAAGCGCTGTATTACTTACAAGGCTCTGCACAATACTCACTTGTTTGGAAATCAAAGTAGAATCTCTTTCCTTTGAATGTACAGATACATTACAGTCATTGATAAAATCAAGTGCTTCTTCTAACTCCATCAGCAATCTTTCATAAAGCCCACTTCTGTCAGTAAATGGTCCACAATCTACCACAATCTCACAAGGCTGAGAAGTGTATCTTTAAAAATCAGAAACAAGTTGTCAGTATCATCAGTGAGAATGCAAAGATATTTATCTTGTACTTTTTCATATTTCTGAATTTCCCCACAGCAAATATGCAATCTTTTTTGTTCTTAATAATTTATTTTTATTCTATGTGCTTGGTGTTTGCCTGCATGTATGTCTGCGTAAGGGTGTCCAGATCCCCTGAACTGGAGTTAAGACAGTTGTGAGCCTCCATGTGGTTGCTGGGAGTTGAACCTAGATCCTCTGGAAGAGCAGACAGTGCTCTTAACAGCCATCTCTCCAGCCCCCCTTTTTTAGTTTTTAATATTATTTACAAGGTTTTTTCCTAAGAGGGGGGGGAAAAAAAGAATGCAGGTGGGGTGTTTACATCTCAGGTGTGCTGGGAACGCCACTCCGACTTAATATACGGAGGACTGCAGAAGAGACCAGTGGGTGACATCAGGGAACTCCGCCATGCCCCTTCCTTCAAAGAAGGCTCGTTCAGCTAGTCCTCTGCCTTCCCCAGGGCCCTTCGCTTCATCTTTTAAAGAGTCATTTCCCTTTGGATTCCTTTACCTTCTCTATTTGGGTTACACCTCTACTAAAGTGACAAGGTGGACTCCCAGCATGCCTCCTGGTGATACTTGGCTTCTTTGTGTTAGCTGCAAGCAGTCACTGTATAAGGCTACAGGTCAAAGAATTGTGTAAAAAGACTTCATTCGAGTCCCTAAATTGGGTTTTGTTTTGTGGGTAGACTTGTATCTTTTATGCACTTAGGCAGAGTGGAAGACAAAAAAATATTCAAAATACCCAGGAATTATTTTTTGGAAACAGAACTGATCAGTAGAGGTCACCAGGGAATGTTTTACCACTAAATGTACAACTTAACACACTATCTGAAATTTTCTGATTTATTTTTATTTTTTATTTTTTAAAGATTTATTTATTTTTTATTTACATGAGTACACTGCAGCTGTCTTCAGACACACCAGAAGAGGGCATCAGATCCCATTACAGATGGTTGTGAGCCACCATGTGGTTGCTGGGAATTGAACTCGGGACCTCTGGAAGAACAGTCAGTGCTCTTAACCGCTGAGCCATCTCTCCAGCCCTAGTTATTTTTAATTATATATAGACATGTATGTCTGTGGATGGCCAAGGTGGTGGCCTGCTATGGGTACTGGGAAGCCACCTTAGGTCCTTTGGGAGAGCAGCAAGTACTCTTGATGGCAGAGCCACCTCTCCAACCCCCAATGTATGTGGACTCTTCTGCAAATCAAGTTTTAAAGCTTTGACTTATTTGTTTGTTGTGGGATCTGATGGGGCAGGAATGTGCACACCATAGCGCACAAGCAGGAGAGCAACACTGACGTCAGTTCCCTCTTTCCACCTTCATGTGGGTGATGTGGCGGCACCATGTCACCCACCCTGAAGGAGAGACAGCAGCTTGGAAGGAGGGACCCATGTATTTAACTCGGGTCAGGCTGTATCTGCTGAGCCACTCTGCTGGCCCTGTTAACTATTAATCTATGACATTTTTTGTAAGGTAAACTGCCCACTGCTCACTTTTATTCATTTTTTATGTCACTCCTTGAGTCCACTGTGCCTTCATAAATCACAACAACCAGAACAGTACACACTACCCCAAAAGCATACCAATGATTTTAAATGAGTGAAATACAATAAAAACACTAAATACATAGTTTTCATTTTTCTTACGTTTCTTTTCTTGTTGTGAGATAAAATGCCTTCACAGGAGAATTTGAGCTCACAGGTCAAAGAACATCCATTATGTTGGGATCTCATCAAGGAAGGCATCAGGAGCTGAAAGCAGCTATGTATGTACTTTACCACAGTAACAGGAAAAGAAACAAAGACAGCAACTTGGAATTTACACACTCTTATTTAGAGCTGTCTGGAGAACCAGGGAACATGTGAGCTAAAAGATTACATAGTGTTACTGCTAGAAAGTTCTATGATGTTCTACGTCTCCCCCAAGCCTCCCTTAATACAAGCCAAGCAAATAAACTCAATCTAGATGAACGGAATGTGATATGACTTTAAAAGCACACATTGTGTATGTACAGACATCACAACTGCTGTGACGTCGGCCAAAGGATGTAAGGAACAGCCTTCCCCAACGGTGGGAAGACTCACCAGTCGTTTACTAGTGAGGACAGTGGGTTACTCTGATGAGAACTGAATGTTTCTTTACAAACTCACTTCCATACTCACTCTTGGTTCCCAATGGCAACCCGTCCCTGCTAACCAACGCAAGGCCTTCCGACTTAGTGTTATAACACACCCTGGCAGAAGAAACGTAAGTGGGAAGGGTTACTCCAGCTCAGTTTATCGATGCCGTTCATAATGAACGGCAGGGAACAAGCAACTCTTCACATCACATCCACAGTCAAGAGAGCAATGGACGCCTGTCTTAAACTCACTTTCTCCTTTTTAGTCAGTCTAAGACTCTAAACCCAGGGAAGGGTGACACCTGCTATTAGGCCGGGTCGTCCCACCTTAATTAATTTGATTAAGATAATCTGCCAGAGGCTTGTCTCTCTCTTAGGTAATTCTAGATTCTGCCAAAACGGCAATTTTCACTAACCACCATAGCTCCTTTCTATAAAGGTAACCATATCAGTCAGGCTGTGTGCATCTGTCTGTTTCCACATCAATTAAATTACAGAAGCTCAAAATGTTAACTCCTCAAACAAGACAACCCACAAATCACAAACAGCACTTTTCTCAGAAACCTGCAACCAATTTTCAAAATAAGAGGGTGTTTCTCAAGTATTTTCAAGTATACTACTGAATTCTCTTAAGAATCCTTCGATACACCTGAGAGATGTCTAGGTCAGAATAAAAGCACAAGCCGTTGGCGGGTCCTTTACTCCGTCCTCAGTCTAGCAACACTAGGAACAGAAGGGCTGTCTTGGGGTGACTATTGCTGTGATGAAACACCAAAAGCACCTCGGAGGAAAGGGTTTGTTTTGCTTACGCTTCTGTATCACAGTTCATTGTCGAAGAAGTCAGAACCTGGAGGCAGGGCTGATGCGGAGGTCATGGCCGAGTGCTGCTTACTGGCTTGCTCCTCATGGCTTTGCTTTCTTATAGAACCCAGGACTACCAGCCCAGGGATGGCACCACCCATAATGGGTTGGGCCCTCCCACACTGATCACTAAGGAAATGCCCTACAGGCATGTCTGTTTGTAGGTCAGTCCTCTTTTTGGAAGCACTTTCTCTACTGAGGTTCCCTCCCCTCAGATGATGACAGCTGTGTCAAGTTGACATAAAATTAGCCAGGAGAGTGACCCCCAGCAACACCATCGCTGAAGGTGGCAGTACCCCATTTGAGGCTGTCTACAGAAACAAGGGAGATGCTTTGGTACTTGCAGGGAACTGTACTTAAAAAGACGTCCAGTCTTGCTCACTCCTTTCAGCAACCATTTGTTCACTAAAATGGGTACCACACTCAAGATGCTAAAAGGATACCGAGACTCCCACTAGTCATAGCTGGAGCTGCTCTTTGCCTCCTTGTGGGCGGTTCTTTGTTTCCCCCTCTCCCACCCCTGGTTTCACCTCCTAACACTAGATAGGAGAGAAACGAGGATAGAGGAAGAGATCCCTCAATCCAATTTCTTTCCTTTTGTTTCTTCTTTGACCACGACTGCTAACAAACTGTAAACAACGCCCCTTAAAGTCCAACAACCCCACCCCCACTCGCCTCTGGGGCTCTCACATTTATGTACCCTCTGAAAAGTTTCTGATATTCCAAAGTCGCACAATCACAGAAATTATCTTCAGCTGGCAACTATGCTTCTGCTAGAGACGAGGCAAATCATGATCAGCTGCTTTGGACAGTCTGAAGCAGCCCTACATCCCTACACCTGGGATTAAAATGAAAAAAGACACAATCTTCTAATTTTTCTGTGGTTTTTAAAGAAAGCAAAATTCTGGCCTTCTCAGAAATGCCGGTGCACACGAGCAGCTTCCTTAAGCCTGGCCGCTCTCTCAGGAGCCTACCTGTCCAGGACCACCAAGTCAGTCGCCGTCTCAGCATCACTCTTGAGAATCTGCTCCAGTTTCTGAATCTTTTCTTCCAATTCCTCCGGATCACATTTCCCATTTAAAATGGAAGCAGTTAGTCCCAAAATTCGAGGGCATGATGGACAACTTTCACAGAGCTAACATAATGAAAGATAGAGGCAGTAAGGACGTCGTCATGCAGTGCCACAGCAAGGACACTGCCACATCCAAGCACAGGAAACCACTAAGACCCACTTCTCTAGAACAGTAGCTCAATACTATAAATTACTGCAGCTTTCACTTAAAGCTCTATTTCTCAGAGGGGCATATTTGGATACTCTATAAAAAAATATGTCAATTGATATTATGTTAGAAACTTAATAGATTATATAGATTAAGTGAACATTAAGATTCATTCACTTGTATCCTAGAATCAAGTCCCCAATACTGGTAACTATCACATTGCTCTTCCGATCTCTTTTAAAATTAGTTTTTGTAGTTGTTGCTCTAACTACTGTATGTCAGGGCTGGCTGAGCACGGCCGATCCTCTAAAGGGCCCATGCTTGACTCCCAGCGCTCAACACACTGCCTCACAACCATCTGCAATCCCAGTTCCAGAAGGACCTGACACCCTCTTCTGGCCTCTGGCACAGACATAACACGAGACAAAGTCCTATGCATGTAAAAATTAGAAAATGTAAAGCTGTATACACTCGATAATTTAATAACTTGACCATGAATGATTGAAGTTGATAGAATCTCAAGCCTACCTTCATAATTTCACGATAGGGGTGGTCTAGAATCGCAAGATGACACTCATCAAACACCAAGAGGTTAATGTCTGACAGTGATAAGTAACCATTTTTCAAAACATTCAAGGCGACGTAGCAAGTCATAATGAGAACCTAAAATAAAACTGACATCAGTACACAAACGCCATTAACCTGCATGGCTATACCTCTACGAGAGTTCACACAAGTCAGTGTACGGAAGCAAGGCTTAGGAAATTCACGGATCAAAATTAAAGCCAAAAAATTCACATTTCTACATCATACATACAAACATTGGGATCAAAATATAAATGATGAAAGTACTGGGAAAGACTATGAGAAAGTCCTTAGAAAGTCAGAGCGTGTCCTTATATTAAGTTACTAAACCGACTTGAGGTTTCCTCAGCCATACCTTGGCAGATGAGACCCGTCAACCTTGTCAAACCACAAAAGAAGTCACACTGTTTTTAATTTTTTCCCCACTGAGCTGACAGGGTTTCTGAAAGATTAATACTTTGAATAGTCTGTGGTGGACAGGCTCCATTTATGTGGATTCATTCCAGTATGTAGGCCGCTGAAGGTCAGTTACAATGCAGCCCTCAGCCGCTCTGGATCTCCTAGCCCCTCCCCCCCACAAGAAGCCCTTAGCACGTGCTAGCTACATGGAAACATAAAGGCAGAGGGAGCCTCCTTCAAAGACCAGAGGCTTCAGCCAGGAAACTTTTCCAACTTTCAACATATGTAACTCAAAAGTACATTTTCTTCAAGTTCAAAATAAGTCACAGGTATTTGTACTTTTCCAGCAGTTAAAGAATGGCAGCCGTCTCTTTCCTACCCACTGACTAACACACCTTAGTAATTAACCTGATCTCAGATGATCCTTCAGAAACAGAGACGGCAAAGGGACGGGAAGGTAAGGGTCTTACCTTCCTTAGCTAGCTAAGGCTGAGGGTTATAAGCAAATCAAGGACTTGTAGTATCCACACAGGGAAATGTCTCTGCGGGTCTCACCTGGTGCTTAGTAAACTCTTGGCTCCATCTCTCTTTTGTCCAAGATGCATTTACTTCTAGGTTTGAGTACTCCCCAACCTTGAGATCTGAGTGAGTTCTGACAGCTGACACTTGTTGAGCAACCTGGTTTGCTGATCACAAAGATAATATGTGAATGTGAACATTGTCCCAAATCGGCTTCTGAGCAGTTAAAACAAATTGTTATTATCCCTAGCCACCAATTTTTTAAACAGCTAATTTAAAAATCATAGTTCCAAGATTACCTTCCAAAAGTCACGGAGAGCCCAGCCCCGCCCTCTTCCAGCCCTTCCGGAACAACGTCGTACCCTTCACAGCTGACTTCCACGGAGGATCTAAGTCCTTTGGTAGGCTGGACGGCAGCAAGTCTACACCTGTCACCCCTGCTCTCCTCAATGAAAACAAGTCAACCCACCAAGTACTGTTCAAATCACAGTATGCTAGACTGTCTTTAAAAACTGAAGGGGAGGTCAGCTGGGCTCACAGACTCTACTTTCACTCTGCAGTCCCAAGCATAAACCCAACAGCCTTAAAGAAGCACGGAACAATCTAAAACTGCCTCAGCAAAACTCACCACCCCTTCAGCCTGCTTCTTGAAGCTAAAACATCAAGAATGGAAGTAATTTTAACAACGTTAGCCATCTCCCCAGAGAAGTCCTCATCTAAGAGAGACACGGAGTCTGACCAACTGAGAGGAATTCTACAGAGAAATAAAATGGTATTTGGCCAGACGGGCTTCAGTAAGCGCACTATTTGTCAAACCTGTTTTACTTTCAATAACTTAATACCCACAGAGATAATCTGTTTAAATATGAAGTCTCATCCAGTTTTCTCCTCACATGTGGGAAATAATGTTTGATTACCAGAGTTGACGAGGAACACAGTCCTTTTTGCGTGCGGGTTGAGGTCGCCCCTGATCTGATGGGCCAACTCTTTGGTGAGCAGGACCGCGATGAACGTCTTCCCTGAGCCAGTGTTCAAGCACACAATGGTGTTATGGTCCAGAGCTGCCTCCAGCAGCTCAACCTGAAACATGAGAAAAGATCACATACTTCTTAACCAGCCACCACACTTAAGAACTGGCTTGCTTTAAAGAGAGAAATTTCCCCATTTTCTAAAATCTTCTGAGACAACTTTGCAAAAAGAAAACCACTATCTTCACATTTACTCAAGAGTAACAGGGGAGTAAAATAGCTGCCACACAGAGCTGTGCTCCCGTAAACATACATTAAAACAGCACCAGCAATGTCATTTAAGGATTATTTCTGCACAGGCTACTTCTCTAGAACGACACGTATGACTGAACCCTGCATGAGGGATGCTTCTCCCCACTCAGGACTGAACATCTAAGCAATCTCCATCCCAACCCAGCCTATCAGGACTGGTACACCCAAATGGGTACAAAGGAGCAGTGTGGATTTCAGGGAGGGTGGGCTAAGGAACCAAGAAACAGGACCAACACAACAAACCAATTACCCAGCAGATGTTAGAACAGAGAAGGACAATTAAGAATAAAAGTGTTTTGAAAAAGAAAACTGAGTCAGAGGAGGCAGGCTTGAAAGGGTAAAGGAGCTCTGTAGGGTGTCAACTCTATAGTAACTTTTCCATTTTAGTGAAGTGCTCCAGTATTAGTGCTCCTCATTAGTACCTGGTATTTTCTTGGCGTATAAATGTTATCATGAATTGCTTCTTGTTGCCATGGCAGTCCAAAGAAAGGACCCATTGGTGAGGAAGCAGGGGTCATGAGCTGCAGGCCTGCCATGCTGAGGGGCTGCAAAGCAGGGCTTTTCATTCATCCAGTGTTTCTTTCATTGCATTTTGTTCTAGCACAGCTTACTACAAAAGGGAAAAAGAATACCATTACACAACCATGCAGGGTTAAAACAAAAGGAGTTACAGGGGTAAGAGAGACATCACACGACCACTCCCTCAAGCCTGTTCAAAGTCTTCCTACGGTTGGTTTGGGTTCTCTTGAGATCTAAGAGGATGGTTTTAAAAGTCAAGCAGTATATACCCAACCTTGAAGCCTGATGAAAGAATGAACCAGACAACTGCACAGATACATAAACACATTAATTGTATTGTTACATGAAAGTACAAATTCTCTCTCTCTCTCTCTCTTCTCTCATGTTATGTTGACAAAATAATGAGCCAACGTACAGGCAGGCACTAAAGATGCAAATACTTGAGCTGTTGACATCACTTTATTAAAAGGCCAAGAACAGGAATGTTTTGCCTAACTGACAGCCTATAACTACACGCTAAAACCACCCTTAGACATACATGTGTACAGTTATACCTGCCCCAATAAACTAAACCCATGGCTCCTCACCTGGAGAACCGCCCGTGTCATCTAAGCTCCCTCCCGTTCTCATATACTCTTTCGAGAAGTAAATTTCACTATTTAAGTTGGCAAAATAAAAATTGATCTTTTAAAACTTTTATGTGTGTGTACATGTATGTGGAGGCCAGAGGTCAACACTGGACATCACTGTCCAGCTCACTCATTTTTTGAGACAGGAACTCTCACTGAAACTGGAACTCAGCATCATTAACACTGGAGTGGCACAGCACTGCCCTCTGAGCATAGCAGCCAAGTAAGTGCTCACCAGAAAGGCTGGGACAACTTGCAGGACACCCTGAGGCAAGCCTTGCTCACAGAAGGATCAGGTGAGAAGGTCAGGGATACTTACCTGGTTTCAGCTGCTCCCTCCTCTCCCTCCTGCCCTCTGAAAGAGCCCTGTTCTAATGACACACAGTCTCAAGAGCAGCCTTGGGAGCTCTCGAGTGGAAGGTTAACAGAGCAGAGATTCCATCAGTGCAGCTATAGGAAGCTGCCATCCATTCAGGGAAAAGAATTTCCAATGGTATGACTGCTCTGTGGCCCCCACTCTCCCGTGAGTGGCCTCTCACTGATGCTCTGTAGGTGAGCCCAATAAGCTCACTGGTCTCCCCCAAGCTGGACTGTAGTGGAGTTGTCATTTTGTTTGTCATCGGAGCACTGGAACGAAGGGGCAGGAATCCCAAAACATGTGACACAGTCTACAAGATCATAGTACTGGCCAGCCACCAAGACCTCAAGATCTGTCCATCTCTACCAGCAAGCACCACATACAGACAACACATCCAATCCCCAGTGCCGGGGGTACAGATAATCACCCCAGTGCCTGGCTTTTACACAGATGCCTGGGATCAAGAAACCAGGTCCTCACAGTCCCACTGCAAGCACTACCCGGCTAGTCACCCCAGCCCAATGTCTCTAAAATCTCAACCAGAAAAGAAGGCTAGGATATCAGGACTCTATGTGAAAGCCTGTCAGGAGCTCCCTCAACGAGCGGTATTCACCTATCCTGCTCTTGGAATTGTCACCCTTACTCTGTTTTGTGGTGTTCACTGCTATTACTCTACGACACTGGAAGAGAATTCACTCTAGAGTTTCCTGAAAAACAAACACTTTACTTTCCAGTCTTTTTCATACCAAGGTATAACACTGCACTCCTGTCTCAGAAATCAAGATGGCATAATGTAGTTCTGTATGCCTTGCATGCCTCCTTCCTTTGAAAAGGGCAGTAAGAATGATAATGAAGGCTTAATTCACAGCTCATTCAAGGTACAGTTAGCAGCAGAGGGCACGAGGACCTCAGCTAGACTGCCTGTCCACACACCAACCAACACTATCACTGGTACTACCTCTCTCAGGGGAAGGCGTGCGGGGTGACAGCACCTTTGGAGAAGCTACCAGGCATTCTTGCTACTGCTGCTGTTATGACTGGCTGGCTTTTACATGGGTGCTTGGGAGCAAAGAAACCATATTCTTCATGGGAAATAATCAACTCACTTTCCTTTGGGAAAAGCCATCTCTTTCACCCCATACCTGACACCCACAGTTCCAAATTCCACAGCACACAGGACTCAAACATTTTACACAGAAGTGTCAAGTGTCAAGTTCACATAGCTTCTAAAGATCGAGAGGCCTTCCTGAAGGTCACCATCTAAGGCAGCAGTTTCCTGAGCTTCCTGGCTTGCCACCACTCTGCACTACTTCATATCCATAGATGCGCTGTCTAGGAACCCTTGACCTTAAGCCTGGCTCTCACTTCCCACACAGTACACATGCTCATCTGGAGTAAACAGAGCATCCTGGGAGGTTTCACCAAGACTAAATCCTAGGGATGGGAATCCACAAGAGAGAAGAAAGGAGGGCAACAAAGACACCAGCCAACACATGCTCTTCCACTTGCAAACACCATGCACATAAGAGCAGCAACTGCCTCCTGTCTATAAGCCTCCTGCTTCTTTTCTTCTTAAACAGACAACCTTGGTAATAATGATTAATCTAGAAAAATGATCTATAAAGGAAATTAAGTTTGCTCCAATTTTTAAAAGAGAAGGAAATTATTCTTCAAAACTCAGTATAGTAAAATACAAAAGAAACTATGAAAATGGACTACAGCAAAATAAGACTGTAAGAGGCCTGACAACAAAACACAGTATGTGATCTCAGGACGGCCCTCAGACTAAGGACTAGGCAGCTAAGCTGATCAGCCATCCACTGGTACGCAGCTCCCAAGTTCAGGTGTGGTAGGAACGCTGACCAGCCACACTTAGCAGGTTCAGTTACAAGCTATCCAGCATTAATAACTGCTCATTGGCTGTTTCATCTCTAGGACGCAGTCCCCATAACGAAATCTTATACCAGCCAGTCAGCTTCCCTCACGCCTCCCCCACTCTCACACCTGTCACCTGAGCTCCTGTGTTACCAGAAGGTCCCACATATAGAAGAGACTGTGCGCTCTGTTGTTCTAAGCCTGCCTCATTGCATTTAGCATAATAGCCTCTATGGATAGTTAGGTTACCACAATGTCAGCATTTCCTTCTTTATTGTAATCAAATATTCGTGTGTGTGTGTGTGTGTGTGTGTGTGTGTGTGTGTGTGTGTCTCCCCCCATCTGCTGACAAGCACAGGTACAGTTTTAGTGTTGTGGCTGCTGTAAACAATAATGCAATGAACCTCCAAGTAAAATTAAAGTTATAGCATTTGGAGATCTGATTTCATTCACAAAGGATAGTACTGGGTCCTTTTTAAAATTTATATTGTAATATAATATAAGTCAGTACTTTATTTCTTTTAGGAACAACAGGTAACTCTGCAACTATCACTTAGAATCAACTCTACGCTCTTGCCCAAATAAGAGCACTGCCTAACCTTATGTATTCTTCAGCGGAGGTAACTCTGCTCGACAAAGCTGCCAAGACTGTTTCAAACTTTCTACTATCTGCCAGTCACCTAGCCCTCAACCCATGGCACACGCCTCTCTTGGGCTAGGAACTGATTCATGCTAATCCAATGACAAAAGACTGGGGTCTTTCAGTCACTGGCTGAAAAGCCAACTCTTCCCCTATGAACATGCTTCAAGAAATGCCAGCGCCATCTGCTGCTAAAATCATTTGACAGCCATGAAAAAGTGTACTTCCAACAGTAACAATAAAGATACTTGGTCCCTGGTAACATCAATGAGAAGCTCAATCAACCGCAAAGCTCAGCCTAACATCCTTGCCAAAGACATGAGCCAACGAATTCCCTTACCATCCGAGTCAATGTGAGTTGAATTTTGGGCAACTCTGAACAAATGGCACTGTAAATCACCGTTATTGCTTCCATAAAAGATCTAGATGGGGGAGAAAAGAATAGAAATAAAAGGAGGGAGGGAAGAAAGAAAAAGGGAAAGTCAGGGGCAGACCTGAGGAAAAGCCATCAGACTAGAAACCTGAGGTCAGCACAGGGAGGCCCTCCAGCCAGCCAGATCACAAGCTAAAAACTCTGTATCCAGCACAACATTCAGGAGTCCAACATGGCTCATGCAACAGACAGGGATGACCTCCATCTAGACGCTTCCGTGACTCCTGAAGTTTAGACATTCTCTCTTTATTTGTCCTTATGAATATTTTTTAAACTTTTAGTAAATCTTCCTGAAATTACTAATATTCATAAATTAAAGTATTCTTCTAGAACTTTAAAAAATTCTTTGCTTTGAAATACATCCTCTTGCCAGGCAGTGGTGGCGCACGCCTTTAATCCCAGCACTTGGAAGGCAGAGGCAGGTGGATTTCTGAGTTCAAGGCCAACCTGGTCTACAGAGTGAGTTCCAGGACAGCCAGGGCTACACAGAGAAACCCTGTCTCGAAAAAAAAAAAGAAAAGAAAAGAAAGAAATACACCCTCTTGCTTTGAAATGGTCAACTGGATTGTGTGCCCTTGAGTGCAGGAACTGTGTGTTTCTCTTCATCCTATCAGCCACTGCCCTAAACCACAGCTGGCACACAACGAACAAACTACGCCGGTGTGCAGAAAGTCAGCTGAGTGGCACAAGCAGCTTCCCTCCAGCCTGTATAACATAACCACTTTACACTTATGCCCAGACAGACTCTCCCTCTCCGCTCTTCCTGGAACACAGGCTCCCTCAGAACAAGACATGGGGCTGGCTTCAGTTTTCTGTATTCATCAAATCTGCTGCTCCCATGTTTCGTGCGTGTGTCTGTGTGTGTAATTCATGAATAGCCACACAAGAACATACAGAACACAATCAGGGGCAAGTCAATATGTTTTTATTTGGTTTGGAAAGAATGTTGCCATCTCTCCAGGTAGAAGGTAAGATCTTATGAGGTGGAAGACAGTGACTGAACCCATCCGGTTATATTTTCCATAAGATCATAATATTTAAATTAATTTTTACTCATTTTATATATGGTGGCTGGCCCCAGTGAAAAACTTTCTATTTAAGGAAGGCAAGCCCAATATTAAAACATCAGTAGGTAACCCAATCATGGAACAACAGGAAAACCTATACAAATTCTACCAATTTTTACTTTCTCTGGCGCGTGTCAGGTGATTTCATTTTAACCTTAGCCACAGTGAAAGGCACAGAACCCCTGATGACATCCCAGGGACTATTTTCAATTATGGGTTTTATTTTTTTATCAAATAATCCACACTACTGAAATTGGTTGGCAGCTTCTGTGGGTTCCTCATTTAGCAACATTTACTGAGACTGGGGTGTGGTGCAGAGCACTTACCTAACGCAAAGCAAGACCTTGACTCAGTACCCAATACCACAAAAACAGCAGCTAAACGGACAAAAAGATTAAGGTAATCAAACACAAAAGTAAGCCCTCGTCCTCTCCGCCGATGGGGACCCAGATTTACCGTTGTAATGTCTGTGAGCGCTGTGTTGCTGCTGTCTGAGCTGCACTCTGACATTGTGATAGCTTACTGGAAAGTCACAGCATGCCCAAGCTTCAGCTCTAAAATAAATGCACAAACAGTCAAGTATAAGATCCATGTAAAGGGAATGCACACACCAGAGTCCTACTCAGATGAGGAGCTGAATAACAAGCCATTATTTTGTATCACCTTTTAAACAAAAGACATTTTAGGATTTTGGGATATTTTAGGATGCCAAGTCTTCTTCTAAAACAAAGAACAGAGAATGGGAGGCAACACAGGCAAGCCTGACCTACAGAAAGAGAAGGCTAGACCCAAGCTCAAGGACAGACTTCTAAAGAATACATACATCAAAGATCATGCCTTATAGACTACAGAGAATCAAAGAAGGAATGATACAGTACTTCCTAGATTCACATATAGGAAAAGCAAATGAAAAACAATCATCAGAAGAGGTACTTGGCCAAGAAACTCAAATAAACCTAGAGTTAAGTCTTTAGTGTGTGCATGAAATCCAACAGTAATTCCAACGTAACAAATGAAATTAAATACAAGCTCCACTTTCTATCCATTCATTCATCAAACTAGTTTATAAGACAGCTCAAGACTAGAATTAACAATGCTAGTGTTAGAAAAAAAATAAATATGGGGCGCCTTCCCTAAATGATTGTTATGACTCAGAAACAAAGTGTAAGAGGCTGAAGGGAAAGCTTACCATGCTTAGCCTCATCTTACCAGCTCTAACGCCAGCCGGGCTTGGGGTCAGCTCACTGCACCTACACTGCTACCACAGAGCAAGGACAAGCCAGTGAGCAGCTGGCTCTTGGCACTCATTTACGCCCAAGCCTTTCAAACACTCATGGGCAGGTAAACTCATTTTGTACACTTTAACTGGCTGTTAATAAATCAGACTGGGACAACTTAACACTACTTTAAAAGATACATATTTACCTCGAAATGCTGACTCTAAGTTCTTTCAGAGTTTCCAAGTCTGTATTTATGCATACCCTAGGTAACCTAAAAGCAATCAGAGAGAGTATTTTAGAAGACACAACTCATTTTTTAAAAAAACCAATGTTAAGAAACTGATGTCACAAATTAGCTTAATGATTAATATTAATAATCATTTTATATTTAACATCAGAATAAAACCCTGCATAAAATTATCTACTAAAAGACAAGAAGACAGTCCATGACTGAAAGAGCTACCTCTTAAAATTAGTACTCCACTCTAATACAACTGGGAAAAAGAAGCAAGTTCAGTCAGATGAGAGGGGACCCTCTTGGCAGGGATGAACAAACTTCCCTAGGAACCTGCCTGTAAGCCTACTGAGCACACTCACAGCCTATGGCACCATATGCTTCTGCCCTCCCAGCCTGTCTGTCTCCTAAGGCTCCCTCAGCCTTCACCGGATTTTTTCCCCCAAGACAGGGCTTTTCTGTGTAGCCCTGGCTGTTCTGTAACTTGCTACGTACACTAAGCTGGTCTCTGTCTCCTGAGTGCTGGAATTAAAGGCATGCACTACCACAGCGTGACTATTCACTAGACATTTAATCACATTTTATATGCCACCCAGTAAGATGCAAAGACCATGCACACCAACATGAGTTATAGGAACATGGTACCCTGAACAAAGCTATATGAAGAATTTTCTGAAATCTTGTGAGAAAACTCCATGTAAACAGACAAAAGTCTTGTAACCTCTGTTACTCCATAGCACAGGTTGTTCTTAGAATGTGCCTTCATGCCCTCCCAGGTGTGGCAGAGAGCAGTGAGTCCACTTCAGACTGTTTATTGTTATTTGTTTACATGCCTTTATGGGGAAAACAAACCATGCCTTTGCCATGTGTGGCTTGTCCTTGTGACTGAGCACCTTACTCATATGACTGACTCTTCTTAACCCTCAGAGTATAAGCTGTCTGATGCTCCGAATAGACTTGGTCCACCTCACTTATCAGCTCCACCCTCCCAGGTACTACTGCCTCCAGAGCGTACCCAAGGACTACAGGACAGGTTTATAAATGGGAATCAGGTGACATATTGGGCCTATCTCCTCCTGGAAGCTAGTTGTTCCCTTCCTTGTACTAGTTCAGAGATAGTCTTGGGCTCTGGAGGAAACCTTCTGTAGTTAGTGCACTGGAGTTTCCACATGCTGCAGAAGGAGAAGGGAATTCTAAACACTACAGCATTAACAGGCAGTCACACTTTGTTAGCACTGAAAAGTTCCCATGACAGAGGTGCTATGGGAGATTGGAACATCAACAGCAAGCAAACCTAGGTGACCTAGCACCAGCCAGGGAGTCCAAGTAACAGCTTGAGATGATTACTTGGCATAGGGTGCAAACAATTAAAAGGTTTTGGGCCGGGCAGTGGTGACGCACGCCTTTAATCCCAAGGCTACACAGAAAAACCCTGTCTCGAAAAACAAAAACAAAAACAAACAAACAAGCAAACAAACAAAAAAAAGGTTTGATCTGTTGAAATCAGAAGAAACCTGTTTTCCTGTAGTCATCAAGCCAGAACACTAGAAAGTTTACTTTGGGGACAGAGATAGAATGGATGACAAACCTCTATGAAAATTAAAGAAAAAGGAACCACTTTCAACATAAAGCTGACAACTGCTGGGGAAAGTCTGGGCCAGCGGTGGGCACTTGGGTCCCTCCTGACTGCAGGCCCTAGAACAGACCATCATCTATGGTGTGCCAGACACAAGATGTACGGCAGGAGGCCAGTCTTGCCTATGGCCGCGTGGATCAGTGTATACATTCTTTTCTTCCGTTCTATTGGTCACACAGGTCATTCTGTAGCCCTGGTTTTCAACGCCAGCACAAGTTTCCCCACAAGAGAATCTGTAGTCTCCCAACTGCCCTGTTGGAAATGGTTTGCCCCATCCGGTCGTCACCGTCTCTGACCTGCTCACATTCAGAGCCATCTCACATCAATTCTTAGGACCTTCTTGCTCTCACTTTCTGGGTTTGGATTCATGGACACCACTTAAGTGTGTAAAGATCGCATTCCTGCTGTCTTCAGAGCTGTTCTTGATGCACATAAGCCTAGTTTACTGTTATTCAAAAATGAACCGGTTTCCTTTCTCTCTACCTCTATGCCGAGAATTTCTGTGTTGGAAGACTTAAATTATGCTTCTCCAACATGGCTTTAAAATGTTTTAAACACAGCCCAATCCTCAGGCAATATTGATGCCAAATGGCAAATTCCATTTCTTGGAACTTAAGTATTCAAGAAACCTTAAAACATGTTCCCCAACTGCACAGGGGGAGGGCGTTTAAAAATAAAGATGGAACAAAGTAGGCCAACACTTGCTACACTAAAAGGGGACCCACCCATCCAATGCCCAGCACTGGTTAAAGCCTCCCAAATCCCTTCCTCTTTAAATGAGTCAAGACAATGTCTCAGCTGGCCTTAATGCCAAGGGCACTAGGAATGTGAATGATCCTCTCTTTATGATATCTTTGTCGTGAGGGGACACATCAGACAGGTCAAGGTGTATGCATATCAAGCATCCACTACCCTCTCTACAACTGTTTCCTGGCCCAAAAAAGCAGGAACCTGTGTTAGGATGAAATGAGATCTTTTTTTAGATTTATTTATTTTATGTATCTGAGCACACTGCAGCTGTCTTCAGACACACCAGAAGAGGGCATCGGATCCCATTACAGATGGTTGTGAGCCACCATGTGGTTGCTAGGAATTGAACTCAGGACCTCTGGAAGAGCAGTCAGTGCTCTTAACTACTAAGCCATCTCTCCAGACAGAAAATGAGATCTTAAGCTTGGTAAAGCAAACATAGAAGCTATAGTTCTTAACTTAAATGTTAAAGAATTCTTAAAGAAAAATCTAAAATACAATTTAAGATTCAACACCGAGAATACAAACTTGTGTGTAACATAAAACACGCAAGATCTTACATAGTATTTTCAGCCAGATTAACCTAAAACACACACACACACACAAATCCATAAAGGAGAACAAAACACACACACCACCTTTAAACATGTC
Source organism: Rhynchomys soricoides (assembly GCA_019843965.1). NCBI lineage: Eukaryota > Metazoa > Chordata > Mammalia > Rodentia > Muridae > Rhynchomys > Rhynchomys soricoides. Next base: position 4,215,468 of record JADRCH010000100.1, on the reverse strand, counting down.
ATTGTGGCCCAGTGATTATTTTGAGTTCAAGGCATTAAGGATCAACAGATTCAGGAAAAAGTCTCCACCTTCCCCTTTCTATCCAAAACTAAAATATAAATCCCTCCGGCCTGCTCCAGAGGAAAGAGATCCAGCCCTATATACTAGCAGGCAGAAACGGCCACACAATTAGTCTGTATGAACAAACTTTACTAAGCAGCCCTTGGCTCCCACTAGCCCCTTCTACCCTAGCTACCTCCTACAATCTCCCAGCCCTAAAAGCCCAAGCCTCCGCCTTTCCTGCTACTTCACTCTGTCACATTCCGCTATATACATGAATGAAAATAAAGGAGAAAAACAAACTTAAGTGATAAATAAAAACCTCAGGGGCGCTGAAGAGATGGGTAAGAACACTTGCTGAGTCTGCATGAGGACCTGAGGTCCGGTCCCCAGAAACCATGTAACGGTTGGGTTTGGCTGAGCCCTGTATGTAACTTCCAGTCTAAAAGAGGCAGAGACAGATGCCTCACTAGTGCTCACTGGTCAGCCAACAGGTCAAGAAAAGGTGTGCTCCCAAGCTCCAAGTTCACAAAGGGACAAGGCAGACAGTGACCAAGCAGGAGACTGGACATCATCTTTTGGCTTCTGCACTTGCACACCCACACGCGTGCACGCGTACACACACACACGCACACGCACACACACACACAAAGAAATAATGTCCACCAAATGGTAAGTTTTGAAAATTTAAAATATAAAGATAGGGCACACCCCAAATAACAACAGTATATAAGATTATTATACAAAAAGGACCTATCGACTATTCTTAGTGACTATATTATAGTAAAACTAACCTCAACCTAAAAACTAAAAGATTAAAGAGGAAAGAAATAATAGAAAGAAGAGTGTCGGGATCCAAACACTCCTTTTCTGATTGCTAAAAAGAATACAAGAGATGTTGACATCTCTACTTCTTCTACTTGTCATAGCTGTCATTAAAAGCCCTGGAGCCTTCTCTAGCCTAAGTGTCACCATAAAAACCCAGAGCAGCTGCTACACATACACTGCCATCCCTAACAGCCCACCTCATAGCTACATGTCTAAGCACAAGAGTGGATGAGGGAATATTTTAGCAAACTAGGGTTTGGTTTCAAGAGGCAACTCAGTACAGCCATTAAGAAGGATAGATTATAACAGACAAAAATGTGTATGTCGTGATGTCAAATAAAAAAAAAAGCAATCTTTATTTAGATTATTAAGATCTGCTTGGGTATTAGTTAAGACCTAGAAAGGAAAGGGATGGAGAGGGGGACTGCCTTTTCTTTTACATTTGTCTACATTTCAAATTCTTCTACAATTTGAGCAGTATTCTTTCAGATATGGAGAATAAACTTTCAAGTTAGAAATGATCTGTAACAATATAATAGTTAAAGATCTGCAGGAGCTATTTCCAAAAGACTTTAAACAACTTGAATTATTTAAACAGATTAAATCTTCATCTTTGGCACGCCAAGGCCCAAAGAACTGCCAGAGCTACCGAGGTGTCAGTCTGTACAGCAGTTAGTGTGACATCATCCAACTTCAGCCATTCTAGGCTGTCTCATGGAACTGCTAACCACTTAAAATTCTATGTCAGTAAAAGGTGGTCTGGGTCTGCCCTTGAAGACAGTGAGGCGCTGACAACATGTATCTCATGAATTTTCCCTGCTCAAAGTACAAGGCCTGAATCTAGCCACCAGAAAACAAAGCCAAATCTGATATTCATTTTGCAAGACAAGTGGTTTGTAGTCTTCAAGAGTGAGTATCAGAAAAAAAAGCTGACAATCTTCCAGAATAAGAGAAGAAACAGGACAGCTAAGTGAAATCCTGAAATGAATCTATTTCTCTAGTGAAATAAGAAGTGATGTTTTAAACGAAATTATTAGCATAAGCTAAGTAAACATACACCCTAGAAAGCACAAGTCTGAGTCTGAATTCTTCATGTGATGCAGTCAATGTGGATAAGCATCTTACGGGTGCACAAGACGGTTCCAAGGCCACTACACGTGCCCACGTAAGTGTACAGAGTTCTCTTTATATAACATACTTTCTTCTATGTTTATACATTTATAATACATTCCTTAAAAACAGTATGCCTATAATACACCAGTTGAAAATTCTATTATAAACACCCCAAAGAACCAGTTTAGCAAAGCTAAAGTCTATCTTACTAAAAAATTATCTTGCAGACCAAAATGCTGGGAAATGGCTCCCATAGTGTTTGAATGCTTGGTCTTAGGGAGTGGCACTATTAGGAAGTGTGGCTTTGTTGGAGGAAGTGTGTCACTGTAGAGGCCATCTTTGAAGTCTCATATATCTCAAGCTACGCCCAGTGTGATACACAGTCTCCTGCTGCCTGTAGATCAAGATGTAGAACTCTCAGCTCCTTCTCCAGTACCATGTCTGACTGCATGCTGCCATATTTCTTGTCATGATGATAATGGACTAAACCTCTTAACTGTAAGCCAGCCCCAATTAAATGTTGTCCTTTATAAGAGTCGCCTTGGTCATGGTGTCTCTTCACAGCAACAGAAACCCTAAGATAGCTGATATGCTAGTTTTTGTTTTATCTTATTATATATTAGTGTTATCCCTTAGAAACCTATTTGTTTTCTAATGAGAGACAGAAAGGGGGTGGATCTGGATGGGAGGAATGATGGGGAGGAGCTGGGAGAAGTAGAAGGAGGGAAAATCATAATCAGAATATATTATGTGAGACCAAAAAATTTAAAAAAAAAAAAATCTGTTTTCAATAGAAGGGGGGAAAATATGCAAAAAAAGAAAATAAGAAAGACACATCACTATCATTCCCTTCCTCCCTCCACTCCCGCCATGCCCTACCCCTTCTCAGATTGACAGCCCCTTTTTCAATATTATTGTTACTTACCTATGCAAATAAATACATAAATACCAAAAAAAGACAACTCATCTATGAAAATGTGCATTAGTCCTCTTTTTCGGACCATCTTCCATTATAAAACTGGATATGTATTTCACTATTAGTAACATGGAAATAACATGATGTAATCTAGTTATAAGAACACAGCAAAGCCCGGTGGTGGCACACGCCTTTAATCCCAGCACTCAGGAGGCAGAGGCAGGCAGATTTCTGAGTTCAAGGACAGCCTGGTCTACAGAATGAGTTCCAGGACAGCCAGGAAAAACCAAAAAAAAAAAAAAAGCAAAATATTCTCTAAAATACATATCTGAAGAAAAACAGTATCATCTAAATTTTATCGAAAATAAACAATAGGCCAGAATCAGGCACACTGTTTTCCTCCCAACTTCTAGGGACCAAAACTCACAGAGGAGGACACGGACACAGAGGCCAGCAGCTGCACAGTGTATCTAAGAGTCGGTGTTAAACCCTGGTCCTCCAACAGCAAACATTAGCTCCTAAGTGTTAGGGAAAGACAGTTGAGTTTACGTGGATGAAGCATACAGTATCACTAAGATGCCCCAGGCAGTGAAGGCTGTGAGCAAGACATGGGAAAGGAAGACTGTCACAGGCTTACCCATGTTCGCCTTACCCTGGTTTAGCCTTGCTGTTTCTAAGCAGAAGACAGAAATTCTGACTTCAAAGTATCTCCAAGTGTCAGATAAGTCTACTGTCTTCCTTTTTAATTGGTAGGTGCATACCTCCTTTAATCCCAGCACTTAGAAGTCAAAAGCAGGGGGATCTCTGCAAGTTCAAGGCCAGCCTGGTCTACATCATCATGGCTGCATAGCGAGACCCTGTCTCAAAATAAATGAATGACAGATAGCTACAGATAGCTCTTAAGCAGATAACCTTCCTCTACCATCTCAAAGGTCAGTTCCCAGTCATGCTGGGAACGGAAGCCAGAGCCTCATGTAGACCAGGCACATGCTCCACCACTGAGCTTTAGCCTCAACCCAAAGATCACATTTTTAACCTAACATTCTGCTCTCATTATTGAATTAAGTGTATTTTTTAAAAATTCTGAACCCATTGTCCTGTTTTGTAATCCCCAAGAGAATTTTTTCAAACGTTTTTAAAATCATTATCACATACACTAATCTGTCACTTAAAAAACAAGTCAAGGGGCTGGAGAGATGGCTCAGTGGTTAAGAGCACTGACTGCTCTCCCAGAGGTCCTGAGTTCAATTCCCAGCAACCACATGGTGGCTCACACCCATCTGTAATGGGATCTGATGCCCTCTTCTGGTGTGTCTGAAGACAGCTTCAGTGTACTCATATAAATAAAATAAATAAATAAATCTTAAAAAAATAGGTTGAGATTAGTCACTTCAACAATGAAAATATCTACAGGACCAATAAAACTCTAGTACACCAGACACTCTCTCCCTAATTCCAAACATGCACTCAGTTTGCAATGCTTCCACAAACTGTCATGCATACATAGATCATAAGCAGAGAAGTAGCCAAAGGTATGGTCTGTCCATTATCAGAGGGGTTAAGGTCTTTTTCAAAGCCTTAAGATGCTAGCAGTCCCCACAAGTTAGTTTCTAAAACCCTCAAAAAGTTTTATAAAGATAAACTAATTTACTCGGCAAAACTAAGTGCCCCTTTACACAGAGCTGTGTGTGGCAATGAGACAGACGCATGCAGTGCTTGATCCTTGATTCTATGAACCTGAGCACAGCTATGAACATTTCATGTCAATATGTGGCTTCCATGTCTCAGAAACAAGATTCAGCAAGCAGTCAAAAGCCCACACCTATAGGTTACATGGGCATCCTTGATGACCTACAAGTCATCTTAGTCACTAACTGGTAGCATATAACTGATTCAGATCAGGGGTACCAATTAATCAGCCATTTTAGAGAAATGGGAAAGTCACTGTGGACCTTCAATTCAACAAAGGCTTTCTCACATGGCCAAAATTTCCCATTTTTATAGCTACACCTCAAACATACACTTTTCTCTCCGTGTTCTCTTATTTATCAGGTCTAGACTAGCACACAAGCACTTGCTAACACACACTCCTGAAGGCCAGCAAACATACCATTATTTGCAAAGTCCTGACTGCCTCTATTCCTCAAACTACTGTTATCTGCCCTAAGCCAAGGCCTGCACACTATAAGGGACACTTCAACTCCAGCGGCGATGACATCACCCACACCACACATGCCTGGCTTACTCTTGCTCCCTGCCTCTGCCTCATGCTTTTGACAGGGTTTCTTCATAAAGGAATGGGAGATATGTTCATCATGTGTAAGGGTCCACACTGTCTCCGTTCATGAACACCATCATTTTGTTGAAGAATCCAAATAATTAACCCCTGTTGATGAAAGAGAAAAGTCTGTTTCCCCGGTACAGGTACACCTCCCTCGTTAATCAGTGGAACTGTAATTACCTGAGTTCCCCTTGCACTTTGGCAAATTAAAACAACAAAGAAGCAACTGCGTGTAAGCTATGACTTATCCTTGAAGCTCTTTACCCGATCCTCCATCCCTGGACTTTCCTGCACCTGCACTGTTACTCTCAGTCCTTAAAACTACCTTATTAGTATAAGAAACTTCTCATCCTTCCCAAAGAACACAGAATTAGTACACAAATGCTCATCTGTGAATATATTTTTTAAAAAACTAAAGTGGTGGCGCACGCCTTTAATCCCAGCACTTGGGAGGCAGAGGCAGGCGGATTTCTGAGTTCGAGGCCAGCCTGGTCTACAGAGTGAGTTCCAGGACAGCCAGGGCTACAGAGAAACCCTGTCTAGAAAAACCAAAATAAACAAACAAACAAAAAACAAAAACTAAAGTCACTTTAGAAGAAATATTAGTAAGCATCAAAGAATCAGGAAACAGGGCTAAAAAGGCCAAGCAGCACAGACTAAAGAGGCAGAACACTACCAAAGTAATGTTGCCTCCAAAGAGTACAAAAGAAACCTGTAAGTAAAAGCCAGCACCACACACACACACACACACACACACACACACACACACACCCGTTGGCTTTCAGGATGAGCTAAACTCTTGACTGTTCAAATAGCAAAGCCTAAGGTAAACAAAATAATCACCTGGCTTCAACTTTCTATTTGCACAAAGTACACAGAAACCTTAGCAGCCCCTTCCTCTGCCTGCATTAAGACATAGCAGCCTGCTGATCCACTCAACAAATTCAGTGATAAGACGCCCGGTTTGCCATCCTGTGATGAGAACCAAGATTCTAAAAATCAGGAACTCCTGGACTCTGGTCTTTTATTGACACAGAGGAACTATCTGGAGGAAATTACGAACCGGGAAGGAACCTGAGCCTAGTGTTTTGATGATCAACAAGTAACCTGACCACCTTGGGGTACACACCAAAAGAAGGGACAGCAGTGGGGCCGGCCTCACACGGTCCCACATGTGAGTACCCTCATACCATCTACTCAAGGGTCAGAAGATGGAAGCCACAGGCTGCTGTCCACAGATGGCTGGAAATGCAGAACAAGGCGTACACAGGTGCTCCTCCACCATCAGTGGCCCTAGACACACACTTCTAAGTTGAAAACACAGAACTGAGGAACCTGTATACTTAGCACGTCAAACTTTCTGGCTGAACAGCAAGAAAGGCATCACTGGCTACACCTCATGATCACATGGCTGACTGGGACAGAAAAGAGAATCAAACTTCAAAATTAAAAGAAGTGTCTACTATAACTGTACTTTCCACACATCTTCAGGCTAAAAAACTGTCATCAAACCATTATAAGCTAGGGACCACCTGAACATACAAGAGTTTCAGCCTTCCAAAGGGAGGAGATGGATGCACTGGCACAAAGCCCAAAGGCACTCTGCTAGATGTTCGTACACCAGCACCAAAGGACAAATCCTCAATGACTATATATGAGGTTCCTAGCATAGCCAAACTCAAAGACAAGGAAAAGAGGAAACAACGGTCGCTTCGGAATGAAGGGCGGAATGTGGATCAGCGTTAAGGAGGTGGAAGTGTCCCAGCAAGGGAAAAGTCTGGAGGACAGTGTAATAATACCTGCCAACCTGAATGTAGGTGCACTGTCACGGAATGGCTGAAGTTGCAATCACGAGTATCTTGTCACATTTTTAAACAACTGCAAGCATCTGGACAAGCAGAGGCCACCTGACTCTCTCAGTGGGACAGAGCCTCATTCACTCCACTGTATTAACTGAGGACGGATCCCACTTTGTGCAGTCTGCCTTAAATCCCCTTGGACAGCACACTTTGAGGAACAGCCATGCAGGCTTTCAGAAACTAAACTGTGATCCAGTCGAGGCTCAGGAAGACTCACACTCTGAAGAAATCATCAGAGTCTCACTCCCCTCGGGTGTAAAACCAGGAAGGAGGGCTGCATGAATGCACTGAGAATTCAGTGAGGCTCAGTGAAAAGAGCCTGACACATCTTGGCACAGACTGATGAGATTTACCAAATGTCCTCCTTCCCTGCCACGGTACGGATAAGCATGTGTAGGCTGCAGAGAGGAAATCCTCAAAGAGCACACCCACCTTCTCAAATGATATCACCATCTCCCAGCATAAGATATGGCAATGCTGTGACACAATGCTAGCAACGTTAAAAAACATTACCCTCCCTAGGACGCAGGGCTACACCTACTTATACACACCACAAAACCACTCTCCAATCAGAACCAAGAGGGTCAGGCCTGGTGGTGCACGCCTGTAATCCCAGTACCCCAGAGGCTGAGAGAGGAGCTTCCTAAAAGATTCTTTCAAGAAAGACAGAAATGAACTACATCAAAATATTTTCTAAAGCCGGGCAGTAGTGGCGCACGCCTTTAATCCCAGCACTTGGGAGGCAGAGGCAGGTGGATTTCTGAGTTCGAAGCCACCCTGGTCTACAGAGTGAGTTCAAGGACAGCCAGGGCTACACAGAGAAATACTGTCTCAAGAAGAAAACAAACAAACAAACAAATATTTTCTAAAACCAAAACAAGAAAGCTCACCAACAGACAAACAGCCTAGCTATACAGTTCCTACCCAGAAACACTGCCATAACACAGTGTTCAGTGTGGGACATGAAGACAACTACATTATTAACGTAGTTGCAAGGTCTTTTGTCACCCAATTAAAGCCAACCAAGTCAGCTTTTGGAGCCATGAGTTAAATTCACATACTTAGGCTACTATACTGATCATTAAAAGCAACCCTTGGTGCTGACAATTCTATAAAATACACTCCATTCATGATCATGTGCACTGTTTACATTATACACTGCATGTCTCACCGGTAGCCTAAAAAGGGAAACACGATTCCAGAACTCCAAAGATACCAAAAAGGTATTTCCAAAAACATCCAAACCACTGTTTGCTACAAGCCTCACCCAGAATTCACCTTTTAGTAAAATTTTGGGCCCTTGGTTACAATGAAAAATTTTACCTAGAGAACTTAATGTTTATACCAATGAATTTCCAACTCAGAGATCCTATTTTGCAGCAGGTTTGAAAAAGTTGCTTAACTCTTGAATTGCACCCTTTTCTACTGACTTACAGTGCAGCTTCTCAGAAAACTGACAGTCAAGACTGCAAAGATTCAGAAACTCATGCAGGAGCGAACTCCCAAGTAAGTCTCTTTCATCAGATGACGTCTTTCAATACCTGATCATCGTAATACTTTGGACATCATATATCAGTAACTAACCCTTTAACCAAAACTCTACTCATAAAAGCAAGGATCATAGACTCCCAGTCATCCATTTGGGCAAATCTTCAGGACATTGGTGCTGTCCTGCAGGCAAAGTCACAAGGACAGCTCAGCTCTGCTAGGCAATCCACACCAATCTGGTATGCTGGCTTGAATTGCACACCAATTTGGACAAACGAAAGCCCCTTAAGGAAAGACCCTTCTTCGAAAGGTCCAGACAAGGCGACCTAAAAGGGGAGGGGCACAAAACATGCCCTGGGCCACCCACCCCACCCCCCTAAGGCCAGCCTTAGTCACCTGCCAATAAACACACAACAGTCCTTCTCAGGGCTCCAGCCCGCACCTCGCCAAGGCCTTGTCCCCCTCCTGATCCTCTGAGGCATCCTGGGGTCCCGCGCCATTTGGCAGGCCCGGGTCGCTCCCAGCCGGCCCGCGTGGATACCTCCTGTCTTCTCCTGGGTTTCGAACGCGGAACGAGACCTGTCAAAGCCCGCTCCTCCCAGGGCGGGGGCGCGGAGAGGCCCGCGTGGACAGTCATCCGCTCGGGCTCGGCGTCGCGGCCTGCTCCCGGCGCCCGCGCGGGCCTCGCGCAAGAGGCAGGCCGGGCATTGCCGTCCCCCGGACCCGACACAAAGCGGCCCAGCAGGAGCCCGCCTCACCTGCAGCACTGGGCGCCGCGGGCCTTCCAGAACCATCGGACCCCGCTCCGGCGCGCGCGTCACAGCCCAGGCCTCCCGGTGCCGCCCGGCGCCGCCGCCGCCGCCGCCATTTCCTGCTGCTCGCCGTCGCCTCGTTCCCGCTGTCAGGTTACTCCATTCACCTGGGCCCGGAGCCGCCCGCGCCGAACCGCGCCGCGCCCCGACCCCTCCCGCCCGCGCCTGCGGAGACTGCGCAGCGCCCTGCTCGCCGGCAGCCCGCGCTCGGCCCGCGGCGACGGCGCACAGCGGCTTGGAGAATCCCACCGGCGTCGCGCCGCCGCTCCGCGCCCCCTCGCTTGCTCACCCCGCGCCGCATGAAAGCCGTCCTGTGATTGGACAGAGCGCGGAGGTGAAAGGTTAATCCAGGCCCTCCAGCCACTCAGGAGCTGGGAGACAGCGGACTCAGGCCCAGGCGGCGTCTGCGGCCCAATGCGGACACCGAGCTCTGTAACGCAGTCAGCCAGCCGGCCGGCTGGAGTCTTGTACGCGTCGCCGTGGCCACGCAGTCCGGGCTCGGTCTGGCCTCCCAGCTCCGGCGATTCTTCCTACTTGATGATGACACCCTCGCTGACCCATCGCCCCCATCCGCAAGCCCCGCTGCACCGCTCTTTGGGTCTTCAGAACTGGGCCCTTTGGCCAGCCCTCAAAACCAACTTGAAAAACCAGAAAATGTCCTCGGCGTGCAAACTTGGGTTTATAAAGGCTTTCTACTGCGCCTTCTTGCTGAGTTCAGAGGAGTAAAGAGATCGACTTAAAGAAAACGATCTTAGTGTAGAACCCTCCCCCACCTCAATGTAGGCATCTTGGAAAAGACTCCGGGATCGACTGTTGTACTCCAGGTGAGGGATGGACGGTTCTAGCCCCGGGCTTCCCTCTGCCCCGGGAAGCTCCTAGCTGTCCCTCTGAACTGTGTCCAACAGGATGGCTGCCAGTCCCACGTAGTGGTTGTTACCACTCCGAATTAAGGCTAATTTCTTTAATAAGTTGAAGTGATTTATTAGAATAAATACTAATGTCATTTGTTTCTTTCTTTTTTTTTTTTTATTACTATTATTTCAAAAGCAGGTCTCACTATGTAGACCAGGCTGGCCTCGAACTCAGAGAGCCTCTGCCTCCCAGTTGTTGAGTTTAAAGGTGTGTGCCACCATACCCTACTTCAATAAAAATTAAGATATGTTCATCGATTTATTTGTGTGTCTGTGAGATGTGTGGCATGGGGCTAGGATCCTCATGATTTCGCGACAGGAGGCTCGTAACCTCTGAGCCAGCTCTGCAGCCCTGCTTATTCCTCGAAATGCAGTGGTTTTCAACATTCCTAATACTGAAATCCTTAATGCAGTTCCTCAAGTTTTGGTGACACCCCCTAACCATAAAATTATTTCTGTATATTTCAGTATATACAGAAATATTATATTATTTCAGTAGCAACTTTGCTACTGTTATGAATTGAAATGTGAGTGTCTGTGTTTTCCAGTGGTCTTAGGTGACCCCTATGAAAGAGTCATTTGAACCCTCCCTCAGAAGGTCGAGACCAACAGGTTTGAGAACCCCTATGTGAGCAATCCAAATTTCTAAGTTCCATTGACGAGCGTTGAATTTAAAGCTCCTCAGCCTGTGCACCTTATACGCTTCCCAATTTAAAGTAGAAGAAACTGGATCAAGGTCCAGTAACTCTCCAGCTAGCATGTAGACATCTGAGACTTGAATCTTACGCTGTCTTCCCAGCTGGTGTGCTCATTCAATCCTGTGCTCAAATATTGGTTATGTATTGACCATGAATCAGCTTGACCTTCAACCATGGGTAAAGTAGGAAATAGAATGTTTTTGACTGGTCACATTTACAAAAGGATGTTTTGCTATGTGTGTTAAAGTACTGTGGGCAATAGCTCTTCCTAGTGAAGACATAAAGAGTTTTTGAAAGTGGTCCTTTGCTGGGCAGTGGTGGTGCACATCTTTAATCCCAGCATTTGGGAGGCAGAGGCAGGCGGATTTCTGAGTTCGAGGCCAGCCTGGTCTACAGAGGGAGTTCCAGGACAGCCAGGGCTACACGGAGAAACCCTGTCTCGGAAATCTGGTAAACGTGTAGGGCAGTGATGAGGGATACCGGCAGCAGAAGTGTGGGTGGATAAAACGGATGTTTCCTCCTGTTGTCCTTCTGTAGTCTCTCAGGACCATCTCAAAGCCAGCAAGATGGTTCAGTGAGTAAAGGAGCTTGCACTGTAAGCCTAAAAGCCTGAGTTCAAATCCTGGGCCCCACATAAAGGTGGAACCAGAACTGACTCTTCAAAGTTATCCTCTTATCCCTCTACCTCAACACCACACACATCACAAAAATAAAGATGTGTTTAAAAGACCAACTGGGCTTGTCCGTTAGCAGATGTTTCTGATTTCTTTAACTTGGAGGCAATATGGTCCATTTGTTTTGTTTTGTTTTTCGAGACAATGTTCCTCTGTGTAGCGCTGGCTATCTTGGAACTTGCTCTATAGACCAAGCTGGTCTTGAACTCATAAAGGTCCAACTGACTCTGCCTCCCAAGCGATGGGATTAAAGGCGTGTGCCACTACCACGCCGCTCTGTCTTTAAAAAAAAAATTGGGTTTGGACCATCTCAGCATGAGGAGGAAATTAAAGCAAATTCATAGATCAAGGCCAGCCTGAGCTACATGCCAAAGCCCTGGCATATACATATATGATAATGATATATGTATTGTATATGATATCTATCATGTGTATCATAATAGATATATATAATGTATATGTATCGTATAATGTATATATAATTACATTGTTATATATAATGTATGTGATATATACCATATTGTACATATGTGTGATATATATGCATGTATATGTGATATATATCCATATCCACAAAGGGTCATGTTTGCATATGCAGTTGGACAGTGTCCAGCTCTCAAGAACATTAACATACAGAAACACAGCCGCAGAAGAGACTCTTCCCATGTGGTCCATCAACCCACACTAGTTGCCTCTGGAAAAACCCTCACCAACCAATAACACATCAAATCAAAGCGCACCGATTTCTTCCCCACAATTCAGCCTTCTAGCCCTCATATTTATTTATCCCCACCCCCTTTCAGCAGGAATCAACATTTGGGACTAATCTTGCAGAAATGTGAATTCAGGAGGACTGGTCATTGGGCTCAGTCTCATGCATGCTAGGCTAGTGATTTCTACACACCTGGCTCAGTTTGGGGGTTTTAGAGTTGACTCATAATGATGTTTGATTTTTCAGGATTCTAGATTTTGCCATCTAGAGATGCATCGTTCAGGATTATGATAAGCAGCAATGAAAGATAAACAGTAAAAAAAAAAAAATAAGTCTCTCCCCTACACCAATTCTTGTGCCCCAAACAACAAACAATAGTTTCTTGTTCATTCTTCAAACTTGCCTTCTCAAGCCAGCCAAGATACTTATTCTCTATCTTCATTTACAAAAACCACAGGCAGTATGATGTATCCATTTACAGTATCTTGCTTTTAATATGATACTCATACAGAACAGATCTTTACAGCATGTGGAGGAGCCCCCAGGCTTGCCACGATTCACCAGCTCTCTGTTACAGATGTGCAGGCTGGGAGTCTTGTGATTTAGCATTGGTACACTAAGAATTGATCCAGTGTATGGGGTGAGGCATGATCCCCCAATGATTTTCCCCCAAGATGCCTGCACAATTGTCCATTTATCGGCCCTTGTAGACTATCTGGGTTCTGGACTTCTCTATCCCAGTGGTCTTATTTTATCATGCTCCCCTTGCTGGTTTGTTTTCACTCTGAGGATCTAAAATCGTGGAAGAACTAGATTCCACATTTTGTTTGGATCTCCAGGAATCTCAGAGCTGGTATTTCAAGCCACATTAAGCAATGGTATAATACCCTGTGCAGTGAATTTTCTGTGAGCTAACTTTGATTTTCCCTCAGAAATTCATGACTCCACACTGATCCAAAAATAATAACTGAGGAGGAGAGAAAGCTCTTCCTTACCACAGATAAGTTTAGAAGTTGTGTCAGGGCAATGAACCATTTGGCAATTATGTTTACTAAATCTGGTGGATAGACATTGAACAAGGAATGAGAGATCTTAACTCAGATTCAAAGCATCTCTCTATGAAATCTTTGAAAGGTAATAACTTTACAAGAGATCGATCCTGCAGATGCTGTCTCGCCCAGATGAAGTCAGCTGTCATCGAAAGAGATTACAGACACACCTCACTAGAATCACAGCCTCTGTCTTGTCAACATAATTTTCTAAGTTTCAAGTTGGAAGTGTAGCTATGGCAGGAGTTCATCAGAGAGTGGCAGAGTGTGTGCAGACCACAGTCTTCATTATTATGCAGTGTGGACAGAGCACAGTTGGGTGTGCCTCATGGCTAAAGTACCAACAGGACAGTGTCTGCTTCGGCTAGCAGTTGGATGTGCAGCAAACAGTCACAGCCCAAGATGGGGCTGGGAAGGGCACCACACACTGTCTCATGCTGCTTGTGTCAGCCTAACTGGTTTTTTAGTGTCTCTTAGTATAATCTATCAAAGAAAACCCTGTACTGTGTTAGGGACTATGCAGGCCAAGGGCCAAGTGACCAAGCCAGCTCAGTCAGTCACAGTTTTCCAGGGAAGGAGTGAGGATTAAAAAGAAAAAACACAATTAGACAACAGGATAGCATGACCCCAGCCAGTTCTGAGGCTGAGATGGGTTTATTTCTCTCCAGTCGGCTTTTATACCATGTTAATTACATGCAAATAATGTCAGTTCTAGGTTAAGGATCAAGCAAGGCAATAAAGTCCTGTGATCACAGTTTCTAGGGGCTTATCAGGATGACCAAGATCTCTGAGCCTACTTCCCTGACCTAGCCCAAAGTCAAATTCTTTTTTTCTTTTTAAAAGATTTGTTTAGCCGGGCAGTGGTGGCACACGCCTTTGATCCCAGCACTTGGGAGGCAGAGGCAGGCGGATTTCTGAGTTCGAGGTCAGCCTGGTCTACAGAGTGAGTTCCAGGACAGCCAGGGCTACACAGAGAAACCCTGTCTCGAAAAACCAAAAAAAAAAAAAAAAAAAAGTCACGCAGCCTCAAACCCCTCCTCAGGTAGAGGTGGGGTTACATAGCCTCAAGCCATCCCCATGCTAATGAGACACCTAAAGGCTTAGCCATTCCCCTTCCCAGCCACTATTTCAACATCTCCCCTCCTTGAGGGCGTGGAGGTATATGGATTCACCCAAGAAACTCTCTGCCATGACAATATAGGACCTGAATCCGTGGACTGTCTCTCTTCATCCCTCATGGGGAACAATGGAACAAACCTACGTCTAAATAGCCTCTGTCTAGTCTCCTGCCGAAGCTCCCAGCCATGGCCACCACCAACCCAACCCAGCTAGCCGGCACCCAAGCCAAAGACCATGGCCCCACCAAAGAATCCGGCATCCATCTGTGTCTGCGATGCCCAAGAGCGTGGGAACCTGACTGAGCCGGTTCCCTGCGATCCCTGGGGACTCATGGCCTCCCTCTCCCACACCCCTAGCGGTATTCCTGCTTCACACAGCCCGCCAGTCGCCCGGTGGTCCTGTGGGGTGCGCACAGTCAAGCTGCCTACGTCCGGTCCCTCCCAGGGGCCACAAGCGCCTGGGGCAGACTTGGGACTTCACCACTGGGCCAGTTTACCCAACAGTAGATAATAAAAATAATTGTTAAATGGTTCCAGAATGAAGAAGACTGAGGTAATCAAATAGTAAATAAGATGTGTGACCCTCATTTGTCTTGAAAGCAGTACAGTCCGGCTGGTGAAAGTGGGTGTGGCTAGGGAGTGATGGCTCAGAGCAGGACTTCCCACTTCCCCGCCATTGCTATGTTTGGAATTACTTTCAAATAAAAAGTGAAAATTTAAAACAAGGAAAAGTAAAACTATATATATATAAAATTATCTGCAAAAGAGCTACTTAAACTCATGTGAATTTGCAAATGTCACTTCATACAAGGTTGCTACATAAAAGTGATTGTATTTCTGTGTTATAGTAAAAAGGAATTGAAATTTCATATGTAAGGGTCTTACAATAGCATCTGATAGTATATCACTCATGAAGGGGCAGTTCTGATGCTAAGATCCTGTTCTAGATCTGTCAGTAAAGAAAGCCAGGGACCAATGGCTGAGCAGAAGGTACAAGTGGGACTTCTGAGTCCCAGGAGGAAAAGGCTGATGCAAGGAAGGAAAGAGGAGTTTTGGCCATGCTTTGGAAGAAGTCAGCAACTATGTGAGGTCTTGGGAGAAGCTAGGGCCTATGGCCACTGCTATAGGCAGGTGGTCATGGATATTTGGCAGGGGCTAGGTGGGACTAGCCACTGAAGTTTAGGGCAGGTGAGAGGAGCAGAGATCCTCCTCCTCCTCCTCCTCCTCCTCCTCCTCCTCCTCCTCCCCC